>JAPYYQ010000309.1:0-75569 GCA_030522585.1 Anagyrus pseudococci
TTTGTAACAAACTTTAATTTTTTTTAATGTACGTGTTGGAACGTTGCTTCCATCACATTTACATTAAATTTCCCTCGGATTTTTTTTACAGTGTATATAACGTTAAAGTAAAAAATTTCGAGCTCGAGTCTTTGAGTCGTTAATGGAGTCTGCTGGAGACGTACATTTCGAAATGGAAAATGAAGACTTCTTTATTTGTAATTTTTAATGGGTTGGTAAATCTACCTCTTGAAAAGACTTCTGGAAAATCTTTCAAGTGGACGGGATACTCCAAAGAAAAAATCTTTAATTTTTTTTCACCTTCGCAAAGGTAATTCAAAAACATAACGGAAGCTTTAACGAGTCTGGTGAAGAAAGGCATCAAATTCAAAGAATAAGAAAATAATATATTATCATATAAAATGTTGGCTTTCGATCGATCTCCGCTCGAAAGCTAATGGTTTCAGCGCCGAAAACAATACATCAAACCGTAGCTAACTAAAAAAAATATATCGACGATATTATTAGACCCAATCTCCGAATCATTAATAACCTCGCGGAAGCAAAAAAATGTGTACATAGGTAGAAAGGGAAGATTTAACCGTCATCGTAGCGTGTCCTTGAAGACGCCGATCAATCCGTAAACACGAGCCGCATAGCAGACTTCTAAAATCTATCGAAGCCTCGAGCTAACGATAAAAACAAAACGGAGAAAAAATAAGCAAAGAGAAAAATCTCGGTCGGACATTTCCTGGGCGAGCCAACGACGGCGCCAAGGTGCAACGGTGCCCCGCACACATTCGCATTCCTCGGGCGATGCACGACAGCAGGAAGTGCATGCTCGGGAGAGGAGGGCGGCATAGCGTGCCCTCGTAAAAAACACACCGGATTATTTCAGCCGACCGTTATCATGCGCTCGCGGAAGGACCCGCGTAAACTGTCGTCCTTGTTGTTGTTATTGTTGTCGCGCTTAGTATACAAGTGGTGGCCAATTGCAGACTTGCTCAAAGGAGAGGTTTACGTGCGGAGTGTCGACGAGAAAAATAGGTCGTTCGGACAGTATGGAATTCTCATGAAAAAATAGACGAGCCATCGTGAGTACTAAACGCCACGCATCGTTCACCTGCAGCTCGCGGCAACGGCGAGACGAGCGAACGTAAACTAGCACAACCGGTGTATACAAAATAATAACTTTTGGGCTCGGATGGAAACAAAAATATCGGGTTGTAAGCGTTCCTGCGTTTCGTAAATCGAATAATGCGGGGCTTTTGAATTTTAATAAGTCGAGGAGAGGGGGCACGTCGTGCGATGGCACTAGCCAATTAATGCGGGAGCTAGAGGGACATCGGGAGGACAGCCAGGCCGGCGCGCTAGTCGACTTGAATGAGGTTTGTTTTCGTACTATAGCACGTCCGTACACGGGCATCTCGCATTCAAGTGCCGTAGTTGGCGGCGCCCCTATGAATAGTTTAACGAAACGAGTACGCGTGCGCCCGATGACGCGATTTGCCCGCACACATCACCTTTGCCGGCGTATACAATCGCTCAACAGCTGACTCAATTTTTTTTTTAATTGAGCCAAGCTTTTCTCTTTACGCTGAATACACCTCGATCCCGTCCACTATAAATTTCGTTTAAAAAAATAAAATTATAATTAAATTGTGTTGAAGGCGACTGTTTTTGCGTCTGCGAAGCTTAAGACTGCTCGATTGGAATGAGACGAAAAAAAAAGGCGCGAAAGGAAGCGAAAACGGGAGAGCGATGGAAATTAAAGCGGACGCGAAATGAACGACAATTATACCGCGTGACAATTATACGTCTTACACTTTGAAAGTAAACGCTGCTTTTGAGACTCATTAAAATGTTCGATGCTTTTTAAAAGCCTCGTTTGGAAACACTTTTTTTTATCTCTTTTTGCCTTTTTACGCTGCAACTTTTGTAGGACGAGTGAATAACTTGATACGAATTTTTGTATTAAACGAAGCAACTGAAGGTATTTTTTTCTTTCAATTATATGTGGGTCACTGTGACACTAAATTACTTGACTTTTTTATTTTAATTACGTTTGTCAGATGCACGTGGTGATTTAACTTGGAAATTACTGACTTTGTACGACTGACTTTAAGATGAGTTTATTTGATATATATATTATTTTAATTAAAATAAAAATATAAGTGTTTAAACGGCATGATTATCTTTAGTTCGTGATAAACCTGACACGGTCGTCACTCGGCTTGAGAAATTTTCTCGCGAGGTTATTCATGCATTTCATTGTAAATTTACTTTCTCAACGGCATAAAAATAAACTTTAAAAAAATAAATGACTCGTGCAAACGAAAGAGAGCGCTTTTCTATAGGCAAGTATTTTTACAAAAGTCCAGTTCTCTTTTTAAAATTTCCCTTCTTCCCGAGAACAAATTTAATCACAACATCCAAGAAGTGAAAAAGCCCAATATAGCAATGAAGAAACGAAGAAGAAGAAAAAAATCTAGTTACACCGGTACCGCGCAAATTAGTTTCGAAGTCGGGAATAAACGCGTGTGCGCGGGGGACCGGCTCCACTGCACCGACGTCATAATTAAATCGAAGTTTTCGAGGAGAAGGCGAGGAGTGGAGGGGTATAGGAGCGGAGGGGGGGCAGGTTAAGACGAGAAGGAAGGAGAGGCAACTCGCATCGGCGTTCTATATTTACCCGCGGCGACGAACGCGAGCGGGGCAAGAGGAGAGGGAAGGGGGAGCCCGATTCATTAAAAGTTGCCAAGCTCACCAGGCACGAACAATGAGAGGAGGCCCGCCGTTGCGCGCACCCGCGGGATATTGCCCCCGCGGTTACCTTCGACACCGCGGCACTTTACGCGCGTGCCTCGCGGGACACAAGCAACTTTATTTATTGCCACCCATACGACCTGTGCGCCGCGGGGACTTTTTCTTAATACCTACGCCCGGGCGCCTAAATTAAAACGCTTTTCCGACCAGCTATATACAAGTAACTATTGATATTTTCAAAAGCGATGGGACGTGATTTTAATTTTACCCCTGATGGATCTTGTAATTTTTTAAAAAAGTAGAACTTTTGTTCAGCCTGGCGAATGTTCGGCGTACAATGAATCGACTGATGAATGGACATCGGCAAAGCATATCGACATTGTGAATATTTTTTCCTCGTTTTGCTTTTCAAGCTGCAAGCAAATGCAAATGAATAAGCGAAAGAAAGTTGGGGGAGGAAGGGCATTAAAAAGTATCGGTCTAAGGAGGGATTGAATAAGCACATTCAGCAGCAGCAAGTAAGAAGCGAATTGAAAGCAAAACGAACGAATGTCCTTCCGGCAAGAGACGCAAATGACGCGCGACGAGGGCGCGAGCCAATAAAACGAATAAGAAAATTACCAAGCGCCAGCGAAGAAAATCCACAATGGGCTCCCGGTTATCCTCGCCCTCTCTCCTTGGCGCCTCGTGGTCGAAAAATAAATCGGACATTGCGAATAAACACCAGCGTGCACATCGTTCTACTTCGGATATGCTCCAACAATTTTGCTTGACCTTGTGCTTCTATTTATCTGTATATTACGCTTTTTGGATTTTCTTAATATTCTCGCTCAACTTCAGATTTATCGATTTTTTTCGAACATTAAAATAAGGCAGATTCAACGCTTATAGCTTGGATGACTTTAATGCGTATACGTACAAATACGATAAGGCTAAATTATTCACTGTATTTTCTCGTTGAGAAAATAAATTTGCGCGCTCGTTATAGCTCGTAAATATTTTCGGAGCGCAATATAAACTGAAAACTACGTTTCGTGTTTTATTTGTATATACTCATTGCAGCGAAAGCTACTCGCGTTCGAAAATGGATAAAGGCAAGAATATCTATTATTAAGTCTTATAACGTCTTTGATTACAAATATCGACAATTTACGGTCGTTAATTGCATAGAAAGTTGTATTTGCATGGCCAAACAAGTTGTTCCTGCCAATATCTACTACGATAATATGATAAAAATTCAATGTTGACGTAATAAACATCTTAAAATGCGTTAAAAAAATTGTATTTATAGCAGCAATAAATTACACATTATCTACAATATTTCCTATCTCTTATCTCAATTTGCATTATCGATTCTCTACGTGAAAAAAAATGCAAAAGTAACCTACCCTCCTACATCAGTGCCTTAACAATCGAAATGGATATCAGGATCCTAATAATTAACAATTAAAGAAGAGGTTTCAGCAAAGCTTAAAAGAACTATGATAAACGTAGACTATATTTAATGCCGATATAAACCAAATGCATTTTCATGCAGAATTCCATTTCAGAGCTCGGGTTTCGCGATATCGGCTGATTTACTTCCCAGTTAGACCGGGAGAAGGAGAAGCAGAGAGAGAGACCGAGGTCTCTTACCTGCTATGGTCCGTAATAAAAAAATTTTTTTCTCCCGACATCTTATTGTATACCCGGAAGGTACTCGAATAACTCGGTAAAATGAGTTGTTTGCTGAGATTATAAGGCTCTGATTATGATGCGCTGGCATTCGGGAGCGTTATTAATTCGCTCTTAATGCAGCTTGGTTCTTCGGATTAAGAAGACCGAGAGGATGAAGATGTGATTCTTTTTAACATTTTTTTTTCAGATCCCGAAGCAACGGGAAAAAAATTGTGTAATAATTGCCGGCTGATATTAAGACATTCCACGCTGATGTTGTTTTAGCAAACTTTTAATTATTTCACCGATTACGTGTGTTCCCCGAAATAAATCTTTGTTCCGCCTGGGCAAAAATATTTCCTCGTTCCGTCTTATTATTATTTTCGTTCGAACAACGATGATCGAATAAAATGCATAATAATAAATAAACAAATTTTTTCGAAATGTAATTCCTCTTTCGTGTGCCGATGATAAAAGAATAAAGCGAAATGCTCAGTCAAGCTTAAAACGAGTCGCGAGACAATCTCTTTATCGGAGGCTCGATCGAGCCAGGGAAGTTTCGAGGAAAGCCCGAATCACGCCTAGAAAGTTACGGTTTCACCGAATACATCCGCCATCGTTTCGCCGCGGACGGAAAAATTGTCCTTCTTAGCGTATAACGAGGCGGCACGAGCGTCACGAGAAGGGCAATCTTGCGGGAAAGCGCACTTAATAAGCTTCTTTACTGATTATATTGCGCCTCGAAAGTGCGCGATTAAGAAAAGTACTACGGAGCCGAGTAGAGCGCTATAATGAAGTTGGTATTATTTTTATTTACCTGAGCAATTTTAAGCGATTCGGCTATGAAGCTTTGAATTGTACGTTTATCCCTGCCTATAGATTATCGTGGATACAAAGAACGCAAAGATTTGTAATATTCTTAAAATAAAAATTTATCGTTTATTTTTTAAAATTTTTATCTTAAACCTAGCATTAAAAAATTGAAAAAAAAAACAATGGCGTTACACACTTCTGGATAGCCTTAGCATATCGGGACGTAGTATTTACTACCTCGTTTCCTCTCTGCGGACTTTATTGCTCCGATAAATTGTCGGCTCGGAAAGAAAGGGAAATGTCAGGTGAACAAAAAAAAAAGAACGCGAATCACTCTATCTCGTCGTAAATCACGGGAGAGGGAGCTATTAAAAAAAAACACCAACGAGTCCAGCGAGTTTCGACCTCGTTGAAATTCGAATTCACCCGACTCTCCTCGATTTTCGAGCGCCTATGTATCCTCTACACGTGCATTTTGGACATAAAAAAAAAAGAAAGAGAGTCCGGTGGTACACTAAAGTCTACTGGCTGCAGTACAACCGACGACGTCGTTATTCGTAGTACGTACAACGACGTTGTGCTCAATAAAAAATTGTTACCGACGTGTTTGTTACTCCGGCTGTTTGTACAGCTGTTGTTACGTTAGATCGAGAATCGCGCGCTCGCGATATTTTTTAATGCCGGGTCAAAACACTTTTCTCGCAAACTCTAATCTGCCGTTATCGTCTTTTAATCGTTGTATACAGTCGAGCAAAAAAAAGCATCGGAACATTAAAAATAAAAAAAAACTACATAACTGCACTAGAAATTCTTTCAGGTTCACCTGACGTTACCCCAAATTTTTTAATATCGCCACCTCTTTCTAGTAGCCTAGTTAATCTTCATTTTAAGCGTACGCCCGAAGAACACGAAGAATCAAGAGCCACCGATTCGTTATCGCGCAACGGGGTCGCTTCGTACGGCAAACAAGCGTATATAAAGTCAGTCCATCGGATGCGTTTCCCCGGGGATTAGCACGGGTACACAAGACGTCGCAACGCTATCGGGCGGACGACAAAAATCCGCGGCGTAACTGTGTATGTATGTAGTCAAACGCAAGAAAGGTATACGGCCGAAAGGGGAACGGAGAGAGAGGTCGTTTTACGATTACGATTTTATGGCCGCCACCGCGTCGCGGTATCTCGCTGTGCGCGGCTTCACTGTTACGATATTCAATGCGGCTTATGGAGCCGATAAAACCGCGAGGAGAAGGAAAGTATGGGCCTGCGCGACTGTTATTCGAAAATCGGAAGCCGCTCGTTTTCCATAGGCGTTCAGATTGACTTGGACTTCCGCGCTATCAATGAGCCTCTGTTAAACCGTGGCTTTTACGCTCATATTGCACACGGTGGATATTCGTTTAATGAGGGGAAGTAATTTCAAAGTTTAGTAGCCGGGACTCGCGAGCATTCGAAGCGAAAGCAGCCACTGTTTTATGTGTAATGAAGTGTGTTTTAGCCAGAAGACCATTTTCTTCTTTGCATTAAGAGCGTATTAAAATTGTTTTATGGAAATCCGATAGATTTACTCGGTGTTTTTTTTTCTTTCTCGCGTGGTCAATTAAACGTGCCTTTAAAAAATTGATATTTTCATTTCTTTACGCGAGGCGAAAAAAGAAAAATACCCGAGAAATAGTGCCTCGAAAGCGCAACAGAAAAGTTGAAACTAGTTCAATGAAGAACAAACAAACGATTCGTGGCGTGGAATCTGCGAAATGTAAAACAAAAACAAAAAAAGACCAGTTTAATCAGTGCAAAAACGCCGGGACCAACTTTCACGAAAATAAGTCGGAATTTAGTTACACGCGCGCGTGTGTATGAAAAAAAGTTCGACCATTAATGCAGCGTACTTTCTACGCACAAAGCGACAAACGCGAGAGGAACGTTAGACGAAAGAGCCGAGGAGAAAAAAATACTAAAAAAAGCAGCGAGAGATCAAAGCGAAGCTTCTCGACTGTGGGAGATATCTTTCTCTTCGATTTTTTTTTCAAACGCAAAGACGAACCTGCGGGTCGCATCGGGCGCTGGAGGTATCGCGAATCGATGCAATCTACTGTGCCAGGCCACAAAGGGATCGAAAGCGGAGAGGAGGGTAAAGGTGATTGGAGAGAGCAAGCGCCGTTTGATAAAAGTGAGACGGAAACGGATGAATTTAAAGCAACGACCATTATACACTCCACCCGTCGTTAAAGAAACAAAAATTCTTAGTTTTCATTGAGTACTCCAAATTCTATATTTTAAATTTGATTACTGTTTGTTCAAATTTTTTTTTCGTTGGCACAATAATTCAAAATATTTTTCGCTTTATATTTTTTATTGAGGAATAATAAACTTGTAACTATCAGTCTTTAGAAGTTCAATTCAATTCAAGAAATCATTGCAAATGGAAAAGACAAGCTATCTGTGTTGAACGAAAAAAAAATGTTGATATTTTTCATGATTTATTCATGAGGGATACGATATATTTTGTGCGAACAGACGACGAAGGGATGCCAATCACAGAAAATTCCCGCGAGGGCCTTGTCTACCTTTTCACCCTTCCTCTTTTCAACAAAGTGAAGCGTACATCTAAGAAAATAATATCTCCAAGGTAAAGTCGAAATATTTCTTCTTCATTTTTTTCAAGTCGTGATATTTTACTATCAGCTAATAAATTATTTACTATACAATTATCACAAGAATATTTGAAAAAAAACAGCTCATTAATAAAAAAAACTCAACCTTCAAGTGTAAACCGTAAAATTCGTCGTTAATATGACTACTACATCTTACAAACATTACAATTCAAATACACGACGTAACGCACGTAACTTCCACGCTGCGGGAATACGAGTGCTTGGGTACACGAAAAACGCACAAGCTGAATCTCGAGAGAGAGAGTCAAGCCACTCAGACGTTGGATGCACCGTCGCGGTCGCGGGCGAGACGACAGCAGAGCTTAAGGAAGCGGAAAGACAAAAGTCGCAAGCTTGGAAGAGCAGAGGATGAGACCGAAGCAAGCGACGCGCATTCGAGTCATGAATGGAGAGGCTGCAAAGAGTCGTAGTACGCGAAGGCAAGAGGAGCACGATGCATTCATTAATGCACTCGCGCGGCTCGAGTGTACAGCCGGCAAACTCGGGCGAATCTCGCGCTCTCCGCGACTCGCGTTTGCTTGTTCGTTCATTAGACTATTTAGGAGTAGGATTGTTGGTTTTGTGCTAGGATTATTTTTGATGTATAACAATTAATTACACGTAAAAGTTTTAAACTATTTCGTCGAAAATACCAAAAAAATTGCAAAATTTGGAAAGAAATTAACGCAAAGAATGGCTTGAGATCTTACAATTGTAAAGCAGTTCTCTCCCCTCTAACCCTAGCCCTGAACTATACCGTACCTGCGACAAAGAATGCGCATAGCGTTTTCGGATAATGACTGACTTCTCGTCACGTAACGGTCTTTGAAAAAGTATTTGCAACTACTGTTTCAACGAAAATTACTGTAGTTAAAAGAATAGAGAATTTTTGAAATAATAATTTTATTGTTCTATTGTTCATAATAAATTATAAATAAAATTAAACTATATACTTTTCCGTAATTAGTACGTCAAATTAATTGCACTTCAAATTAAATTAATCACTTTAACATGTGCCATATAAAAGTAATGACCGCATAAATAAAATAAGATCAAAGTTATCGATGCTAAAACGATCTCGATACGTAAAGCCGCGTCGTTAATGAAAAAGGAAATCGTTTAGTTGGTCGAAACTTTCGTGTACGAGGATAATGAGCTCGCTAGCGATGCAGATTTATGCAATCAATTAGAGAGCTTTTGTCGCGCAACCGGTGACAATTGACAGGTTAACGACAGCGGAGCAGAAAGAATTCCAGCAAACTAATCGCACACCCCACCAAAACAGCCTCAGTGCAAGCGTTGACTTAATTAAAGAGAATTAAGCTCGTTTGTGTGTAGCGCGGGAAAACTCGTTCCTCTCGGGAATTCGACCGAGATCGCGCGAATTGCTTTCAGTTTCATATTTATAAATTTCGTAAGGGACTAATTTGTGGGCTTCTGGGAGGCGCCAAGGTTATATCATTTTGAGGGCAACTCCGAAAATTTCGCTTGATTTAATGATATTTCTATTGGGCTTAAGTGCGAGTTGAGGCCAGCTATGATATTCTGGAATTTTTCTCTCGTATACTAAACGAGACTCAAATAAAACAGAGCTGTTATTTCTGAAGAAGCGGAGGGATGCGTTAGAAATAGAATTAAATTTTCAAACGTAAAAGAAGAAACGCTCCTTCGACTCGCGACCGAAAAACACGAGCTTCGTGAGGACGAAACGAATGACAGAGCCGACAGTAGGCATTCGCGCGTAAACACGTAGCAGCTGTCGTCGTTCGGCAGTAGGCCACACTCCGTCCGGTGCGTATATATATTCACGAGTCTACGCGGTACCTCCTCTATCCCCCAGACTGTGTGGCTTCTGCGTACAGCCGGCGGCGCAGCTAAACACTTGTGCAACGCCAGACTGCTTCCCCACTTCAGGCTAACGTCTTAAGCGTACTGACAGGGTACATCAGTCGCCCACGCCCACTAGTCCTCTTATAAACGCTGGCATTTTCGTTGAGGCAAAAGAGAACGTTTCGCGAATACGATGATTGCACCTTCCGCATGGCCTCGCGTTATTACTAAAACAGGTGTAAGGCAAGTGTATGAAAAAGAGCGACTGACCGTACACTCGCCGGGGAAAATTTTAACTCGGCAATTGAACGAGCTCGATCCGCAGTCGAACTTCGAGCAGGAAACACAACGCCAGCGGCCGGCAACGGCCTATAAGTAGTACGGAGAAAGTTTCGACAATCCGAGCTCTCGAGAGCAAAAGCAACGAGCCCGCGTACGTGCCCCGAATAACGCGAATCGAATTCCTCGCGAGTCTCCTTTACGAGGAAAATTCGACGTAAGCCGCGCCTTGGACGTCGAGTAAAACCTACTAACCAACGATACAATCGTCTGCCTAGAACGCGAGGGAGGCTTCAGGCTAAAGCTCCGTCTGCTCCTCCACACAGGGGCGGAAAAAATTGTCGCCCCCATCAATCATTTCCCCCCCCCCTGCGCAGACGTGCTAACCTCCCCCGCTCCTCGGCTTTCTCCGCACTGCAAGCGCACACTGAAATACAGTGACGCACGTGCGACCGATCATCGTTTACTCGCGACGCCTGCCCGCGTATATGCATTATGCGTGTATATTAGCGGGTGCACGGCGGAATTCAATTCCGCGAGTTGTCTCGATATTACGTGGAACGAGTCGAAGAGGAAGGGTGTGTGTGTAGCTCTAAAAATAGGGGAACTCCAATTGTTGACGCGCGTCGCCTGCGAGCGGTGGTTATTTTTAAAAGAACTGGGTTAAATCGCTGGGAATGCGCTCGAGGATGAGGGGGGAAGGAGGAGAGAGGCGAGATGGACGGGAAGCGATTGATCGATGCACTTTTGGCTGCGCGCGGCCGGGATAATTATAAGCCTCTTCATTGAAGTTGACGATAATAGCGCTAATGCGTTTATTCAGCGCTAAGATACTCAATGCGAACGATCAATAATCATAATTTACTTGCATGTGTATATTGACAATTCGCTAAATAACACTGTATAAAAATATCCGAAAAATATAAAACTTCTTGAGTCAATGAGAGTCGGAGAATCCGAACGCTTGATAAATTACGCAAGGGACTCTCGATAATTTACGCGAGAGCGCATTGTTTACGCGCGCGCGACCGAGTCGACGACCTTACCACAGCCGATCAGCGCTCGCAATGGCAAATCAGCTATGCAGGCGCGAAAAGAGCGGGGATGGATGGAAAGAGGGGAAAAAACACACTTTAAATCGAGTTCGTTATCCTCGCTAAAGAAAATTTGAACTTTGCGTTGTGCGCTGTATTACGTATAGATAGCGCCGCGGCAGATAGGTTATGCACATCGTTAAATTTACTACTTCCGCGAAACGTGACGCTCGGAAATCTAACGCTAACGCATGTATTTTTAATATGTTCTATTTGCTTGAGGCATAAAATACTTTGTCATACTGGCGTGTGTACACACGAGCTGCGTAATGCTTAGATGGTAATGTAGGCAGTATCAAATACTCGCTTGAGGTGAGCTTATTTCGACGGTTAGGTAATTGTCGCTCTCCGAGATAATGCCGTTGCGACGTGATTAGGTGGTGTGTATAGAGGAGAGCAGTAATTTCGTAACTGAGTAAGCTAGATTGAATCGGGGCAATTATTCGATTAGTGATGTTTGACTTTTTCTGTATTTTCCTATTTTTTTGATAACTAGAAATCGGAGTTTGATTTAAAATTTCGTGAAATGCGAATAAATATACGGAGAATATTTTTACTTACTGGTGCGTATTTACGAATTTATATTCTTACGCAATGAGGAACAAATTCAGCGAGTCTCCGTCGAAATTTCACGAAAGAACCGGCCGAAAGCGCAAACAGCGAGAAAAAAAATAATCAACTGGTATAAAGTCTCGGAATTCGGAGCCTATCTCTCTGTGTTTACAAATACTACCGGCCTCGCTCGATTTGGCGCACGGCTTAAAAATTCCATTTTTACACCAACGCCGCCTGTGCTCAGCCGAAGAGATTCCTTTTTCAAACCCACAATATCCGCCGACAACGATCATCCACGCCCCCCCCCCACACGTACATGTTGCGTTGAAAAAAAAATCATTTTAAAAAACGTTCGAATTCCGTTGAACTCGTTTGAAACAAAAACTGTTACTCTCGCGCAGGAGAGCGAATTTCCGAGCGAAAAGCTGCGCTTAGAAAACGAAGTAGTACTCACCGCAGACATTGAGCCATCCCTCGACGCGGCAGGGGTACTCGATCCTCATGTTGCCGGAGCCCCGTCGAGGCGAGTGCTCCTCAAGTGTCCTCAGGTCGTCCTCGGTAGCAACAGTTCACTTTATGCACAACACAAAACGACGACTCTTGGAGCAGCAGCACTACACCTGCTCTAGATGCCAATAGTGCCGTCTATGAAAAGCGGCCCCTTTTCCGCGCGCACTTTCGCGATTATCGAGTCAAACGCACACACGCACGCACCCACGCACCCGCGGCGCCACACTCAGCAGTGCATTTCAAGCTCGCTCGGTGTGCCCGCGACTCGTTTTGGAGCTTGCCTCTCCCGAAGCACGGCCATGCAGCTTCGAGAGTCACGCGCGACGGCTAGGCAACAGCGACGACTTTTACGTATATACACACGACACCGCGCGCGTGAGTATAATGTCGATGCGAGCGAGCCGGCGTCCGGATTCAAACTGCCGGCCGTTCGGCGGCGGCGTTCGAGAGCGCGCACACGACGTCGAGGGAGAACCGCGCCAACCGCTACCGGCGTAGAGAGAGTCTCTCTCCCTCTCTCTCTCGCCCGTTATCGACCGATAAGCCCCCCCCCCCAACCTCCGTGAATTTTTGAGTTTACAATTGTTACTGCCGATTTACGAGTGCGTATTGGGAAAATTCGGATAATCCGAATGAACAAAAGAGCGACGCGTTTGTCGGCATTTAATCGGAAAATAAGGGCATCGTAGAGGGGTCCACGCGAGATTTGTCCTATTTCGAACTTGCATTTTTATTAGGAATGAAAATACATTTTAAGTGCTTCTAACATTCCGTTCGATCAACGCAACTATTAAAACCGCAATAAATAAATAAATATTCCAAATAAACTTACAAAAACTAGCGAACACCGTGTGTTCTCTAAGAAAATGTAAAACGAGGCTGGCGCTACTGTTTAAATTTACAGGCTCCCTGAATTACCATCTGCGGGACAGTCTCGGCTCTTCACAATTATCCCAGGCAGATGTCACTGTCGGAGCGCCAGCTGACGCAGCTCCGTATACACACGTACACGCGTACACAACCAAAAGAGCGCAATAATCGGAGTGTATTGCCTGTTGTAGGTGTGTAAAGTAAACCTAGAGTGGGGGAGGAGTCGAGGAGAAGAAAAGCGGAGTCGCGAAATATATCGGGGGTGCTGCGCGCGCCGTCCCCGTCAGTGCTTTCTCGAAGCGGCATCGCGCGCTCTCGCGGTGTTGTGCAGAAGAGAAGCGCAGAACGTCGCCTGGCCGTAGAGCGAAAAGGAACGAAGTCTGTCCTCCCCGAGAGAGTCTCTGTGTCGTGCGCGCTCTCTGTTTCTCTGTATATCAGTGCGGCGAGTGTGTGTGTGTTTGTTCACGGAGCAAGCGAGAGGGCCTCTCGACGTAAACGCACGGCCGCTCGACAGCGTTCACAGTCTCTGTCAAAATGGCGCTCAAGGCACAAGTCGGTCAGAGTGAGTATCCCCGGAGAGCATTACCTTACGACAACCCCGTCATCCCCGGCTCCGAGTTCTCTCTCGGTGCTTGGTGCTCCGGGCGCGGCACTTGGGAACGCGCCTCTGACTCATCGGGCCGCGACGACCGACACACGCAAGCCGCGACGACGCTCGCGGGAGAGAATCGGCTGCTCCGCCCCGTGTGCGACTGGCCCCCGCCGGCAGCGTTTTGGCTATCCGCCTACGCTTGGCTTTTTGGAGAAACGCGGATGGACAGGCTCGGATGTGTGCATGGTTTATCAGGCTCGAGGGAGCCATTGCTGTGATTGTTTTGCCAAGCCGTTCTCCTCTTGTTTGTTTTTAAAAGTGCTACCGCTTTTGCCTGGTCTTTTTTTACTCTCCCTCTTTTTGTTGTTCTTCTTGTGTGTCGCGGATTCGTGCTCTGTTAAAATGTTTGCTCGCCTGATTCACATGGTCGCGGGATGACCAATATTGCGTGTACTGATTTTTAAAAACTTCGATTCGCTGTCAATTGGCCGACTATCGATTTATTATTCTTGCTTATTAACTTATCGCAACGCTTTCTCACCGGCACGTAGAAATATATCGAAACTTAATAACGAATCGGAAAAGTTAGCCCACTGCGTTAACGATGCAAATTCATTTACTCTTTTTTAAACGTTTTCCAGTTTTCATCGAAACTTTTTCGAGAACGAAAAAAAAAAGAGGAGTCCTTCAACTTCTCGCGGTAGTTCGTATCGCGGCCTTATCAGAATGCGCGTTGAATTTTAAGCAGCGGATAACTTTCGTCGAATTAACATTTTTTTTTTTTAAGTAAAAGTTTTATCGTTCGTTAGTTAAAGCAACGGACTTTTTAACATGCTCGTCCTCGAACAATAATTCAATAATAAACAGCACCTGCTCGACTCCGCTAATCAGCTGACTAATATTTATGACTCATAATCACTTAGTTAATCTTCGTAACTACTCTTTCGAGGCTTTATGATAAAATACTATCGCACGAGTTTTAAACAAACAAGCAAAGCTTCAAAAATTAAACAAAACTTTCTCATCGCTCCCTCGATGGAGAGCCTTCATCAAACGCGTGAATATTAGTGATTTATGGTAATACGATACTACGACGATAGATCTTCATTTTCGTCAATCAATTAGCTCGCTTGAATTGAGCGTCGGCAGGCGTATTATCGCGAGGCTGCGCGCGGCTTTAATCGCCGAGTGACAAGCGTAGACGCGATTAGCGCACCTTGATATTCCCACGCAGGAATAGAGAGGTGCGTTTAATCGAATTAATTATAAGGCGTTTCTCGAACCCTAGGAATCCGATCTTTCGCGAGAGGAGCACGTCAAATGAAGCCCTTTGCGATGACGCGCCCGCGCCAGATCCGGCTTTATTCGAACAGCCTGTCGAAACAGCTGTGTAGGGCCTGTGGGTTCGACGCGTTATTGACTATTTTCCTAGCTGCGCTTTTCTTTTCATATTTTTTTTTATAGATTTGATTTGTACTTGTTGTTTTATTTGGTTAATAATTAAAAATAGAATTGAAGTTATTGGCAAATTGAATTTGAGAATAGGCCAGCGTTATTACAAACGACTCGAATTGACCTTTGGTAACCTTACGTCTGCAAAAACTAAATTACAAAATTGAATAGTTGCGCAAAATGTAACAATGAGCTTTTGCAGAAAAGCTCTTCGTTAGATAATTCGCTCTTTTCTTTGAAATTTCTTTTTTTAAACGTGCTATTTTGAAAAACACTTTTATCGATTCGCTCGCCGCGCGCTCGTAAAATGTGCAATTTCGTATAATAGATTAATGTTCCAGTCCGTAAAACGTAAGAATGCGTGCCAAATAAGACTCGACTATCCCAGAAATCATATGGCAAGCCATTAAAAATGTAATAAGACGCAGGCTAAAATTATCTTGCTCGTAAAACAACACAAAATATCAACCCGTAACAATGTCACGCGTTAGCCGGCTAAATTTTCGCTCGTCAAAATTGTCAGTCCGTTACAGTCAGCCAAGATAAAATAAAAAACAAACGAACAAGTACAAAAATAATCGAAATTACATTGTAGTCCTCGACGTAACAATCGACATTTAAAATGCTAATCTAACCAGGCGTAATTACAAAACAATTTTCCCCAAATAGCTCCCTTTTTCAATTTAACCCCTTTGCACTTGTTCATAATCCCTCGCACCACCCACCGGCAGACGCAATCGCAAAACAAGCCAAAGCCAGTCAATGGTGTGGGCAGCAATCCACGTAATCAGTCTACGAACGCGTCAGATCTCTCTCTCTCTCTCGGCGGGCCATGGGATATATCTCGAGCGCACGTCCTGGCGTGGGAGGTCAAAGGTGACTCGCAGCTGGCGCGTAGGCGCGGGGCTCGCGAGCAGCGCGGTCACGAGCCTGCTCTCGCTCCCTCTTCTCGCTACTGACGTCAGGCAGCGCGCGCATCGATCAATACCCCGGCAGACTCGCCCCTGCGCACCCGCTTCTCCCTCGATCGGCCCTCCCCCTCTTCTTTCTCTCTCGTGTGCCGCCGAGGAAAATGCCCGATTGATCGAGCGAGAGGCTGCGTCCGACGTGATAATGCTGACGACTCGTCCGACCTCTTCCTTCTTTTTTTTATGAAGCCTGCTTCTTTTTTTTCGCTGGTCTCGCGGGATATAAGAAGAGGAGGATGTTGTGCCGCGTGCAGAGTCAGGAGTATTAACAGGGGATGACACTTGATGCGACCACGACGGTATAGCGAGTGGATTGAATTTACAGCGAGCTAGATGCAAGACGTAGACTCTATGCTGATCGATGCTTCGATGATTTTCAAAACAAATGCCAAAGTCGCGCGCGACCTATTAACGCATTAGCCTTACTACGGCCCTCTAATCCCCCCCGACCTACTTTAATCCGCCCACCAAAAAAAAAGAAAAAGCGTAAAAATTTGAAACTACAAACAAATCCGATATGCATGTACACCCGCAGAGATAATGAACGAGGTGATCAAGCAGAAGAAGAAAGGGGCGACCGGGCTGGAGTGGCGCATCCTGGTCGTCGACCAGCTTGCCATGCGCATGGTCTCGGCCTGCTGCAAGATGCACGACATAAGCGCCCAGGGCATCACCCTCGTCGAGGACATCAACAAGAAGCGCGAGCCCCTGCCTACCATGGAGGCCATCTACCTCATCACCCCCAGCAATCTATCGGTCACCAAGCTCATCGACGACTTTAGCAATCCATCGCGGACCATGTACAAGGCCGCACACGTCTATTTCACCGAAGGTACGCGACTACTGTCTCACCCTTGACTATCTCACACTTTCCATCGACTTTTAACGAGAGGGAGAGCAGATCCCCCGTGAATATTTTTATTTTCACCACTTTTTTTTTCTTACTTATCGATCGTTTTGTATATTTACTTTTATTGTTAAATTAACCATTGATAACGTCGTTGACACGAAAGAAAAAAAGAAAACATCGGCTTATATCCGAGTAATCGATGAAATCCGGTCGTAAATAACGATTTGGCCGTGTCAGGGCGAGCGCGCACTTTGTGATCGTGATGCGCCAGACGCGCTATGGATTGGAGAATTTATTTAGATTCCAGAAAATTGTCTCTTTGCAGCGTGTCCCAACGATATATTCACTCAGTTGTGTCGTTCGCCGGTAGCTAAATGCATAAAGACATTGAAAGAGATCAACATCGCTTTCATACCGTACGAGGAGCAGGTAAATCCAAGAGAATTTCACGGATGACGAATGGGCTGCTGCGATATGAGCCGCAGTCTTTTATATATATATAATTAACACAATTTGTGTGGTGGTCACGTTGACGTTGTGTTGCGGTGAAGGGCTTTGTCACTATCATATATACGCATATGGAAATTGACTAAACAAAAAATGCTAAAACGATAGCGGAGATCTCTTTCGATTTCCCCCTAACTGCGGCTGTCAACAGAGCCTTTTTTCGAGGCTTTGCGAACGTCGTTCTTAGAGTTGTATTTTTGTTCAATCGATGATTATTTTTATGAAAAAACAAAAAAAAAATTGTTCGCAAAGCCTCATTTAGCCTATCTGTTGCGGCCTATAAGATAACCAGCACATTTTAGTTGCATTGCAAATGTACTAATCAATATGCGTGTCCATCGATTGCATCAGTAACACTATATAACGTGGTGAACGATATTATTAACCGTGCCAAAACCACTAACAACTATAATGTGCTTATGAACTCAAGTGAAAAGTGTGTGTTTTTTTTAAATCGTATTTGAATATATATTGTCTGTCTCTCTATATTTATATATATATACATATCTCTCTCCCTCTATCTCGACTACTAACCAACAATAAATTGTCTCTCTATCTCTCTCTCACGAGCACACCGTGTATTAATTAACGATCCAATTATCGTCGCATTCTTGTGTGTTGCACTCGTCCAGTGTGTCCTGAGGAGTTGTTCAATGAAATCTGCAAGTCTCTCGCCGCTAAAAAAGTCAAAACACTTAAAGAGATCAACATCGCTTTCTTGCCCTACGAATCCCAGGTGATCACCAAAATGGAACTCACTACTTTCTTTCTCTCTTTCACAAGACAATCACACACGCGCGCCCACACAATAGATGGGCAACAGCTTGAGCCATTTCTCTTGATTTATCTTAGACAACGTAGAAACGTTATCTCCAAACCTACTACTGTACTCCCTTTTCTCCATCTCTTTTTTTTCGTTTTCCTTTTCGCATGATGTGCCTATCGCTATTCACACCTATTCAGCCTTGCTTTATCCCCGATTATAATTTCGCTTTTAATTTCTTAACAAAAAAAAAGAAAAACGCAAAGCTCAAGTCTTGATCGAACCAGCCGAGGCAAACTCTAGATGGCTAATCTCCAACAAAAAAAAAGCACGAAAATACCCTGCAGCAAGCAACATCCTACCCGTAGCAGCTCCCGTCATAGCTTCGTCCCCGCTTTGCTCGTAAACGCCTGTAGTAGTCCGATCCGACCGGTGCCCGAATCCCTCGTTAACCCGTATTCGCTGTCTGTCCCACCAGGTATTCTCGCTGGACTCGCGAGAGACGTTCGCCTGCTTCTACAACCCGTCCCTCATCAACGTGCGAAACGCCAACATGGAGCGCATCGCCGAGCAAATTGCTACCCTCTGCGCCACTCTCGGCGAGTACCCGTCGGTCCGGTATCGCACGTAAGTTTATCCCATCAGCCCCGATCCAATGAACATCCGATAATCTAACGATCGGTTTCTCATCCGAAGTGACTTTGACCGCAACGTCGACCTCGCCCAGATGGTCCAGCAGAAGCTCGACGCGTACAAGGCCGACGAGCCGACGATGGGCGAGGGCCCGGAGAAGGCTCGCTCTCAGCTGCTGATCCTCGATCGCGGATTCGACTGCGTGTCGCCGCTTCTTCACGAGCTCACCCTACAAGCCATGGCCTACGATCTGCTCGAGATCGAGAACGACGTGTACAAGTAAATCACCGAGCTCCTTCAACAATTATTATATTTCTCTGGGCATGTGATTATTTTGTTAATTTTTAGATACGAGGCCTCCGCGGGACAGGACAAAGAGGTGCTACTCGACGAGAACGACGACCTCTGGGTCGACCTGAGGCATCAGCATATCGCCGTGGTGTCGCAGTGAGTGGAGAACGTTAATTTATCAACCGTTTATTATAAAAATCCGCAGACATGTAAAAGCGTTTGTGTGGATTGCAGGAACGTGACGAAGAACCTGAAAAAGTTCACCGACTCGAAGCGCATGACGCAGAGCGACAAGCAGTCGATGCGCGACCTCTCGCAGATGATAAAAAAGATGCCGCAGTACCAGAAGGAGCTGAGCAAGTACTCGACTCACCTTCACCTCGCCGAGGACTGCATGAAGCAGTACCAGGGCAACGTCGACAAGCTCTGCAAGGTCGAGCAGGACCTGGCGATGGGCACCGACGCCGAGGGCGAGCGCATCAAGGATCACATGCGCAACATCACCCCGATACTCCTCGATCAGACGGTCAACAACATGGACAAGCTGCGCATCATTGCCCTCTACGTGCTCAGCAAGAACGGCATACCCGACGACAATCTCAATCGGCTCATTCACCACGCCCAGATGTCGCCGGAGGACAAGCAGACCATCGTCAACATGGCTAATCTCGGGCTCAACGTTGTCGTCGAGGTCGGCGGATTTCTTTTACTTTTCGCTTTTCGTATCGAGCCAATATCGGCGAATCATAGACTCAAGGCGTTCTCTTTTGTCCGTAGGGCAATCGTAAGAAAATCTACACCGTCCCGAGAAAAGAGAGAATCACCGAACAGACCTACCAGATGAGCCGCTGGACACCCGTTGTCAAGGACATTATGGAGGATGCGATCGAGGACAAGCTCGACGCTAAACATTTCCCCTTCCTGGGTGGACGAACGGCCAGCTCTGGCTATCACGCGCCTACGAGGTAAGTCATTGTTATTGCCGTCTGCGTTGAATTTACGTGCAATGATAAATTTCAATCTTTTCCCAACCATTGCAGTGCACGTTACGGTCACTGGCACAAGGAGAAGGGCCAACAAACCATAAAGAACGTCCCACGCTTGATCGTCTTCATTGTGGGAGGCTGCTGCTTTTCGGAAATACGATGCGCTTATGAAGTTACGAATGCCTCGAAGAATTGGGAAGTTATCATTGGTAAGCATCGATACTTGACAGCACATCCCTCTTTGTGACAAATGAATTGACATCGTCTTTTCGTATTTTTTAGGTTCATCGCACGTTATTACGCCAAAGTCATTCCTCTCGGAAATGTCGAAGCTTCATATCAACGTCGCATAAGCAAACTTTATTTGTTAAGATTATTTGTGCAGAAAAATTTCATTCGAAAAATTACGATAGTATGTTTTCAAGAAAATCGTAGCTAACTGCAAGGTATTTTTTCTTTCGTAAACTTTTACTCGTAATATCTTATTTTGTCAATATAGTTTTCTTTTAATCCTTGTTAGAAACATTAAAATTATTGTATATGAATTTTCACTCTTAAATTTTCCGACGATTGTCACTTAGTGGTTAGCCAAGATTTTCTTAGTTATACATTACTGTGACTACCTCAAAGAAATTTTTCGAATTACTGACATTCCCCAGGATTTAACATAATAATCTTTATCACATCAGTGTTAAATAACAAAGCTAGTTAATATAATTTCTATCGCCATTTGAAAAGTAACAAAAAAAAAAATTTAAAAAAAATATAGGCAGCCGTAAACTTTATCGGTGATAATTGTCAGCCAAAAGGTTTAAAAAAAAATTAAATTAATCTTAGACCGTAAACTAGCGAAACAATGCACTTCAGTCAATTTACGTAGCAGCAATTGATAAATGTTTTTGCTAATTACGGAGGGAACGACGGCGAAAACTCGGCGTTGGCCGAGAAATCCCACTTTGAGCGGCTTAAGCATGTACGCGTGCGTAGTTGAGACGTTTGACTGACGGGATTACCTGGTAATAAAGTGCCTGTGCGCAAGAAGTTTCGAAGGTTCGCCTCGAGCTTCAAACACGTTGGCAATATCATTGAAGGACCTTATTCCAGGTGGAGTAATTCTCTGGGCCTGGGAAAAAAATTAGAGAGCGTTATTTAAAAATATTACGTCTTTGTCATTAGATACTATTCCATTAAACACTTTTGAAATTTCAATCTTTCACCTTTTGAAAATTTTTACTGAACTGAAAATTTTTTTCCCAGGATTTTTCAATATTCTACAAGGGCTAAATTTGTCGCGTTTTTAGTTGAAATTACATTTGTAAAGTATGTTTAATCTTCGTTGTCTTAGAGCCGCAATCTAAGAATGTTAGTTGAATCGAACAAAATTAGCATCTCGCAAGAGCAAATTTAGTATGAGTTAAATGTATTCTCGTTGAAATGACATCTTTATGTTGTACAGATTGATCATAATCCCATTTGTAAAGAGATTGCTAAAGAATTTTCGAGTCTATCTTGGAAATTGAAGTAAAACAAGCAATTGTGTGTGTGTAACTACCGTGAATCTTATCAGACGGTAAATATATCAAATTTTAGCTAAATATAAGGAGACAAAATATAATGATTACGAAATACGTGAGTCTAAAGCGAAACGTAATGTAAAGTGATTTTTTAAGAGAAAGTCATGGTTCTTGATAAAGATGTAAATCATTTGTTATATTTACGTTAGTTGGATTCGCTAGCCCTTGCGACAGAACTTCTAGCTTAGCCTACCGTTGAGTAGAGGAAGCTCTTTCGCTGTCGGGAGCAGCGATGATGGCAAACGTCGCATCTCAGCGTAGCTTAACCGATGAATTTTTACGTAGTCCACGTAGTACGCGTGTAAATTGCCTTATAAATTGTTTCATTCTCGAATGACCCGTTTTGCTTTTGCTCCTCGATCAAAACTCCCCCCGCGTTTTTGGAAAGCAGTTTTGTCACTGTCGACGGCTCAAATTGTAAATCACTAATCGCTCGATTTCTAGATGTCCTTATCTTTCTTCCACTCTGGAGAAAAAAAAAACAAAAAACATCCAGTAACTGTGACAACATAAATTTTGCTCTGCCGTTTTTGAATATAAAAATTTTAAAATCTGTCGTCTACTCACGTCTACACAGCTAGTTTATGCAAACTTAATATTGTGGTGCGAACCGAAAAGAGAAGAAAAAACATTACCTTAGTACTTGGTATTTTGATTTTATGCTTCTACGTACTCAAGACTTTCTCAACCAACATGAGCACCGCTTGACGAATCGTAGAAGCAGATAATATATGATTAATAATTGAAAAAAATATTGAAAGTCGTTACTGCTTATACGAGAGCAAAGTAAAAAGTTTCAAATTGTAATAATCTATAGAGGTACTTGGTATTCTCTTTTTTTGCTACAAGAACTTACCGTGAACTGTAGCTATACAACAATTAGACGAAAAAGTATCCGTAGATGGTAACGACTCGACGATTTTCAATAGAGGATCACTTTTTTGGTCAGTGGACGTTTGCCTGTTATTTGATCGTTCGTGAATTAAAAAAAATAATAAATAAAATGAAAATTGCAAATTATTAAGTACGTTATATTATGAAATAAACGTTGCGGTTGTACGGCAACAGGATCTATTATAAAGTTTACGATATTTATAAAAAAAAGTATATATATATACATAAATATATATGTACGTAGATGTAGCCCAGAAGTGTTCTGCTTAAAACAGAAGGAATCTATATAAACGTCGCTGTAAACGAACGTCATTTCTCAATAACACGAAGTCTTTTGGTATCCCTTCGGATTTTTAGAGCGAGAAAGTTGTAAAGTTAACGTCTATGTTATTGTATAGTATTTTATTGCTTTGTTATTGTTACCAATTAATCGCAACGACATGCGTTATCCTTCATTATAGTATTACTCGTATTTCGCTTAAAATGAGACGAGACATTTATCGTGCTGTAGGAGTCACCGGTTTATTTTTTATTAAACTTTAAGTTTTTAAATATATTATTATTGTAAGCAGAAGTTTTATAATTTATTAAAATCTATTATGTGCTTGTGTATTAAAAGAAACATCATGACATGAATTAACTCTTTTCTTTCGACGCTCCAACGTTGATAAACTGTTGTATACGATCCAACTCCCAAGATCCATCTGTAAACAAATTTTGATTTTATTTTCCTATTTGTAATTATCCTCTTTGTTCCTTTATATTAATTCTATTTATTGCTGTGTTTGGGTGTTGTATAGATATTATACTATTCCAATTTTTCTCTTTGGCAATCTTTTCTAATATTTTTTTAATCATAACAATATTTCTTTCGTATCTTTACTTTGTTAGTTATTTTATTCAAAGTAATGAGAAGCGGATAATGATCCGTAATTATACTATATTATATTTAATTATTACTAATTATTATATTTAAAGAAATCGAATTTTTATCTGTTTATGCTTTACTGTTACACACTATCAATTTTTACATTCCCCAAGAAGTTGGAATAATGTTGTGTCTCCTCTGTATTACTTCACAACCGAGAGTTATCGATTTTTTCTTCTCGGGTCATCCCGTAATCTATAATAACGTTACTCAACATACAATGTTGACTTATACCGATGTTCGGTTTAAAATATTTCAGTCCGATTAGCATTGGAATAACACGCGCGTGCGCTCGTTAAGTGGAGTAGAGTGAAATTTAATTAAAACAGAAAAAGTTAAACACGCGCGAATTAACGGAAAATGACGTCGAAGGAAACAGTGATACTGGCATACAGCGGTGGACTCGACACTTCCTGCATCCTGCTGTGGCTCATCGAAAAGGGCTACGATGTTGTTGCCTATATGGTATAACGTCGAACGTGCTGTTTCGATGACACGCTTTTCAAAAATAAAAATCTCAATATGAATCCTACAACTTTTAGGCAAACGTGGGCCAAGAGGAGGACTTTGAGGCCGCGCGCGAGAAGGCCCTGAAAATAGGCGCGAAAAAGGTAAGCGAGCAAAAGAAGAGAAACGATGGTTGTACTTAAACAAGGCATCTTTTGCCGGGCAATATAATCGCAGGTGATAATCGATGACCTCCGAGAGTCCTTAGTCGCATCGTACGCCTGGCCGGCAGTCCGAGCAGGCTTGCTTTACGAAGGCCGCTACCTCCTCGGCACGTCGCTCGCTCGGCCCTGCATAAGCGCCGGTCTGGTTGCCGCTGCCCGGGCCGAGGGCGCCTCGAGGATCGCCCACGGTGCGACGGGCAAGGGCAACGACCAGGTGCGCTTCGAGCTCTCCTGCTACACCCTCGAGCCCGGCTGCGAGGTCCTCGCCGCTTGGCGCGAGCCCGAATTCTTCGGGCGCTTCCAGGGCAGGGCGGACCTGCTGGAGTACGCCCGGCAGAGGGGCATACCCGTTGCGGCGACGAACAAGGAGCCGTGGAGCACCGATGCTAATCTGTTGCACGTGAGGTAGGATTGTATGTGGATATGCGATGTGGGGAGGATGAGTGAGAGACTCGCCTGGATTTGCAGTTATGAATCTGGTGTTCTGGAGAATCCGGCGACTCCGGCACCGAGCAACTTGTGCACGATGACCAGGAACCCGGAGAACGCGCCGGATCAGGCAGTCGATGTGCAGGTTACCTTCGCCGAGGGATATCCGATTAGCGTGGAAAATACGGCGACTAAGGACGTCTACGACACGCCCTTGACGATTATCGAATTTTTAAACAAAGTCGGTGGCCTGCATGGGATCGGCAGAATCGACATCGTCGAGAACAGATTCATCGGGCTGAAGGTGAGCATTTTAATGAGAATTTAAATTGATTTTAATTGATCAAATTCTGTACCGTTGAAACAGTCGCGGGGAATCTACGAGGCGCCGGGAGCCAAAATTCTTTACGATGCTCATCAAGATTTGGAGGCTTACCTGCTCGACCGAGAGGTTCTCAGGGTTAAAGCGTACTTGTCGCAGAAAATGGCAGATTACGTTTACAATGGTAAATGGAAATGTAATCTGAGGAAGAAAATATATTAATTGACACGTAATTTAAATGTTATACATTAATCGCAGGTTTGTGGTTTTCACCCGAGTGCGACTTCGTCCGCGAAAGCATCGGTCTCTCACAAAAGTACGTGAACGGATCGGTTCTCCTAAGGCTGTACAAGGGTTCCGGTTAGTATGAAAATATGCACTTCGATAAAAATAAGAATTTTGAAATCTAACAAATGGTTTAATCGCTCTCCAGTGTCCGTGCTCGCGAGAAGCAGCAGCGTGTCGTTGTACAACGAGAGCTTGGTATCCATGGACGTACAAGGTGACTTTCAGCCTGAGGACGCAACGGGATTCATTAAGATACAGGCGCTCAGGCTGAAAGAGTATCAGCGCTTCAAGCTGCAGCAGAATAAGTGACAATCGTTACCTGCGTTGTACTTGATTATCAATAAATAATAAACCGATTTTATTCGTATCAAAATTGTAGTACCCAAAAATATTATAATTCAAATCGATGAAGTATGAGTACATCGAGACTATATCCAGTTTGAACGTGGTATTAAAGATAGAGGGTAGACTCGAATGTCATGCGCACTGACCAGTGATCGCGCCAAACTCGTTGCGGGCTCAGTTGTTCTCGGGACATCGTCATTTACTCAGCCTATCACCACATTGCTTGCTACTGTTTACTAAAGTCATTTAACCTTCTACTCGTGCCTGCGGTCACATCTTAACGTCAGATATTTTGTCCACGCGAGCCGGTTAAGCAGTTTTTTCATATTCGTTAATTCAACGAATTTTGTTATTATTCGTGATGCTTGAAATGTAAGTATACGAGAAGAGAAAAGAAGAGAGTCAGTTTGTTGTGGTCGTAGGACGCAAAGTTACTCGGGTGACGTCGTCAAATTCATCGTCACAAGTCGCTGCTTGTGTACGTCACTCGGAAACCGCGAAGGGTGCAAAGTATAAATTTAAAATTATAGTGGGTAAAATTTTGTTATTTTCCCACTGTACCCGAATTCAATAAGAAAATGCTTGTTCATTTAATATAAAAAAGTAGATATTTCAAAAAGTAATCAACAAACAATATGAAACGCAAGCCAGTGATAAAAGAAGAGGATCTTACGGAAAATGAAAAGTCAATCGCTCGTACGAACGAGAATTTTTATTACAAGTACATAAAATCGATCGAAAATGAACTACCAACTGCCGAAGAAAAGTCGCGCGTTCCTGAACTCCACTTTGCGGTACACGCAGAGGATTACGATAAGCTGGAAAACCTATTGACCAGTAATAAAATCGTCGATTCCACGGACGAGAATGGCTGGACGGCACTCCACGTCGCAAGCTGTCGCTGCGACAGTCGGGCCGCGGAGCTTTTGCTCCGATTCGGCGCCGATCCGCGCGCCAAGAGCAAGACAGGCCGATCTCCGCTCTATTATGCCCTACGAAATGACCACGTTAGCCTGGTGAAAATGTTGGCGGAGATGGGTGCCGACGTCAACGAGCCCATACTCGACTATGACCTATCCGAATGTACGACCTACCTCCATCGCGCGGTCGAGATTAATAGTATCGAGGCAAGTGATTTGTTCTTTGTTTTTCAGATAGATCTGTACGTAAAGTTGACTAGAGCGTAGTAGCTGATATATAAATGTAACGTTTTGATTTTGGAAACAGATGGTCCGGACACTGCTGGAGCACGGGGCGAATGCAAACGAGCGAGATCGCCGGGGCAACGCGGCCTTGCACTCGGCCGTTGAGTTCCAGGGTCAAACGGTAGTGGAGCTCCTGCTGGACCACGGTGCGAACGTTTCAGAAGCTGGTCAGCTCGGACGCACTGCCCTGCACACAGCAATAAGCAACGAGAACCTCGTGACTGCCGAATTACTTGTGCGTCGTGGTGCCACGGTCGACGCCCAGGACGACGAGGGCCTCGGGCCCCTACACCTGGCGGTAGATCGGCGCAGGGCTGACCTCGCGACGATGCTGCTCGGGCACAAGGCCAATCCGAACCTGCCGGGGTGCGAGGCTCGACGGCCATTGCACTACGCCTGCGGGCCAACCGCCTCGAGGATCGGCAAGTCCGAGCTGGAGCGCCGGAGCCGAGAAGTCCTCGGGGCCCTACTCGCCGCTGGGCCGGACCTCGAGGCCAAGGACGCGCTCGGACGAAGCCCCGTCCACGTGGCAGTGGAGGAGCGTCGCGCGGACCTGCTCGCGGCGTTGATCGAGCACGGGGCGGACTGCCGTGAGGAGGGGCTCGTCCAGCTGGCGCTCAAGCGCCGGAGCTACAGCTGCCTCTGGCTGCTGCTGGACCACGGGCCCACGGGGAGGCTGCTCGACCGGCCGAGCATCGAGGCCGAGCCCGTGCTGCCGGGGATCGTGCGCCACTGGTACCGGCTGCACCTGGCCGGCTTGATGCGCGACGAGGCTCTGCTGGCGAGGCTCCGCGGCAGCGAGCTCTGGCGCGGACTCTTCGGTGGCGATTACGAGAGGCGCTGCCTCGCCGAGCTGGACGAGCTCAGGCGCGACTGGAGCGAGGCAGGCGTCACGGGCTTGGAGCTGCTCAGGGCCAGCAGGCCAAGGCTCCTTGAGCTTGCGGCTCTGCCGGCTGTGCGGGCGTTTATGCAGGCGATGCGTCGCCAGTGCAGCCGCACCTGCAAGCGCAAGCCGAGCATTTACTACGGCTTGCTGGAGAGAAAACTGACCGCGAGTCTACGGCTGGCGCTGCTATGGGACGACGCGACTGCCAATCTCGATCTGATTTCGCAGCATCTGCTGCCTGCTCCCGTTTTAGCGAGAATACTCGGCTACTTGAACGTCTGCGATGTTGGCAATCTGGCGAAACTCCGATACGGTGCCTTTAACGAGTAGTCTTATATCTTGAATTTTAAGGAATCCGTTCGACTTCAAATATTTTTATGAAGGATGTAATAAAATGAAAGGCTTGAAAATAATAATTTTTGTACTGTAGAAAACCAAAACTGTTTCTCGTATAGGATTAATAAAGAAATGGCAATAAAAAGAGAGGTTTATTTTGAAAAATAAATTGAAAAATAATCGATGCGTTTTAATTGAATATAGAGAGGCAATGCTAAGATGAGGACATTAAGGATCTCAGAAAATAATTACTATTGTTGTTATACTTTCAAGTAATTTAATAATAATTCAACCTTAGAATAATAAGCATAATTCTGGAGGTTATAATAATGTAGACGGTAATGTATAATATGCATTATCTTACGATAATATACAATTATAATTTTAATAATAGTATACACAAAGTCTATCCCACAGTTTTATTTATTGGTTCGCTTGTTTTAATCATTCGGCTAGTTGACTCACAACTATTAACGAGCAACGGACATCCAAATCGCGTCGCTCGCGCAGGGATTGGGGGGGGGGGGACTATTCCAACTTCACGTCTCGTTTTTACACACAGCATACACACGCACGCACGTAACATCTTCACATCCATCGTTTGGGACTTTCAAAGATAGGACACCCACGTTCGCACACTAAATGTTGATAATGTAACATGCACAAATTGCAACTTTTGTTTTTTAAGATTGAGTTTACATTGGTTTTGTTTTTTTTTTCCCTCATACAATGATTACTTTTTTTTTTTGTTAATTTTCTTTTTATTTGTATA
Organism: Anagyrus pseudococci; assembly: GCA_030522585.1. Classification (NCBI taxonomy): domain Eukaryota; kingdom Metazoa; phylum Arthropoda; class Insecta; order Hymenoptera; family Encyrtidae; genus Anagyrus; species Anagyrus pseudococci. The sequence continues at coordinate 28,698 of JAPYYQ010000309.1, forward strand.
CACGTACGACCAGTAGTTCATTTACAATAACACGTTTGCATTTATCCACGCGCAACAATAGTCTTTATATATATTTAAAATCTTACCAACTCTAATTCCGCTGAACTTTAATCGTAAAATTAACGACGTTTGCCGCTCGTTATTTTTCTTTTATGACAGACAAACATTTTATTTATTTTATTTTTTTTATTTTTATAATTTTATTACACGTTTTTTTAGGTAATTCGATTTCGATGTTGCTAAGTAAAAAGGATAAACGTGTACTTAGCAAAAAACATATGTTTTTTCTTATAAATTATTATTTAGTGATTATCTTTATGTGTGTGTATATATGTATTTTTTTTAAATATTTTATTGAAAGAAAGATCATTGCAAGCTACACGCGTTAAATCGATTTATTGCTCGAAATCTAGTTACATTAGCCTAACGTGAATTATATCAATTAACAACACTTTTTGTTTCCTCTTTACCTCTAACAATAAACATTCAAAGAAATAATCATCACTACGTGCTACTTACGCTTCTTCTTTTTTTTTTGCTTTCAAGCATTATACTCAATGAGCGTAAAAGATCGGTCAAGTGCAAGCTTTGTACTACCGACACTGCGAACCTCTAAAATTTGTCGCAATTATACCTTTACGGTTGGAAAGAAGAGTGAACATATAAATATATTCAATAAATATTCTTTCTCGGAATAATACGAGAAAAAATTAACGAATGGTTAGAAAAAAAAGTTAATGAAAAATATAGTATTGCTTTTTATTAACAAATATTAGTAAAAGAGAAAAGTATAAATAAATTATGTTATATTATAACGAAATTTTCTAACTAAATCAACAAGTATTTAATAAGAGTTAAAAAAAAATAAAAATAAAATATGATCTATGAAATAATGTAAGGGGATATAAGTGTGGCACCACTTGCATAGCAAATGAGCGTAAATTAAGAACAAATCGAAATAAAATCAACCTTTTACTTAACAACATCAAAGCATCTTTTTATTTTTTAATTCAGTTATTTTAATTCTTCTTTTATTAATTATGTACATTCGTGAATTTTAATTAAACGCTCCTTTATATTATTAATATTAGTTGTTATTATTATTACTACTATATTATTCTTCTTGTTTAATCATCGATATTAAGTTTAATAGAATTTATGTGCCTTAGAGATGACCAAACTTATATAAAATATTACCTCTTTTTTTTCCTCGTTCACTCGAACGGCGGAGTTAATTTGGTGTTACTTACAAAGTTATGCATAGACTGTTTATATATATATATATATTTATATATTTTATGTTTTTTTTCTCTTACCAATGATACATATTATTTTCATCGTTTTTAATTCTAAACTTAGGCTGAGATCTAGTAATATTTTTTTTTTAGGTTTTGCGCAATTTACCCTCGACTTTTTCTACAAACCATTATCACATTATTCACAGAGACACACCAGATTTTCTTAGCCAACGCTATTTTATTAGTTTCGCTATATTTATTTCAGTTATGATACATAGAAACATCTGCCGCTTGTCATTTTAACCCGTCCAAAATTGCTGCCATGTAAATTCTATATTCTTTTAATCTCCACTCGCTCTATTTACACTTACAAATACACGCATCATTATAATACAGGTATCGTAACATCTCGCACAAAATTTACAATGTCATTCGCGTTTGAAAACGACTCTACTTGTCCTTTGTTACCTTCGAGACTCATTTCATTGTTTTATCCGTTTTTAATCTGCTTGTATTTTTTTTCCATCGTGACTTCTGAGGTGCTTGACTTATCACGCAGCATAATGACTGAGCCGAATTTGTGAATACAAGTTATTGCAATTATTTATTTAATCATTTTCATTGATCGCATCGTTAAATTTTTATTAAATGTATATGTGCTTTTTTCTGAAATTAATTTTAGTACTTATGAAAAATAATAATAAATATAAATGGAGTTGATGAAAATATATTATCTGTAAAGATATCGAATTTTTTTGATTTAACACATTTCGTAAACGTACGTGATTCAATAATTTTCTGAAGGAAGTTGTAAATAAGTAATATTTCCTGATTCTATGCATCATACGTATATTTGTATAATTTTTTCTCTTTAAGTTGTATACATTGAAACAAATACTTTAACTGGTCCACACTAACTATATTAACTAGTTATATTGTTTCAAATATTGTTATTATCAGTTGTGGATACCATATAATAAATTTCTATAATTTCTTTTCTTTTTTTTTAAGTTATGTTCAAATCAAAACAAACTGCCTGTTTATACTTTACCAATTATGCATGACAACATATTAATATTTTCATTAACAAACGAAAAAAAAAGAATTTTTGTTGAAATAAAAATATTCATCGCTATTCAAGAGAAATAAAGGAATTGCTGGATGTCTATGTCAATTGACAATACTTCAAGTAATGGTATCACAAAAAAATCTTGAACAAGTTTATGCGCAATGCTAGCAAAACGCAATAGAAAATGGTAGTCAAATGTAAAAATCAGTTTTAATTTTATTTTGACAGTTTTGTTACATTTACAGCAAGCCTGTCAACGCTTTTAACAAAGTTAAACAGAATTGTTTTGTACACAAAGTTGGTATTCACCAAATACATAAACGCAGGCAAAAACCTAAATCATCCGATTGATGTTTAGGCTTCACAGCGTCCTAGGTAGAATAGTCAAATAAAAAAAAAGAGGAAAAAATTTTCTAAATATTGTCACAACTGTGAATGGACGATTGCGCGCCTTCCTTTTCTTTGTTTATATCTCTACGGCTTGTTTGACTTTTGCGCAAAAAAAAATAAAAATCTTTCTATTACAGGAAGTCGCAACGTTGTACAATATTTTTGCAATTTAAACTACAACGTATAATAAGTTTAAAATTATACGTAAGAGCTTATTTACAATTAAACAAATTATTTGATTTATTTACCGAATTTGTTATTCTAGCATAAATTAAAATATCGGCTACATCTGCGCTATTTTTTTTTCTCGATGTTGTTTGATCCGATAGTATCAATAAATCAACGATTAAAACTCATTACTCGCATATATTTTTATGTTCTATCAATATTCTAGTATTCTCATGTGTTCAAAACAAAAACTTTGTATAATGAAATTAAGAAAGATTGCAATGCATTTTCTCAGTTTGAAACACACTTGATTTTTTACGGCTTTAACATGATTTGCACAAATTTTATTTACATTTCTGTTAGAAAAATGCGAACGCGATACAAAGTTAAATCAGAATATTTCATTCCTATTCAAATTAACGAAGCAACCCTCAATATAAAGAATTGACGAAACGTCTGTTTTGCATATAAACGATCAGTTAGCAAATCCGTATACATTTTCACATATTCATTATGATTTTCTTAAAAATATTTGATAAGTTTATCGAAAGTTAAGGTGTTGATCTTCAACAAGCTTTTTTTTTTAATATTTTAATATATTTTTACAAAAATTTATACGATTCCTATTGAACGGATTTTTCAAAAACGAACAACATTACACACTTACAAGATTTTAGCGAGACATTATCTCCAAATACATTTGTACTTCTTTCATAAGCAATTATAATTAGAAAAATAAAAAAAAAACATTTCTACATTTATCTTTAAGTAAGAGATGTATCTACACAAATGAAAATTATCTATTGCCAGCCGCATCATAAGTTTGCTTGTGCTCGAAAGATACGGAGCTTGATAATGATGAAAAAAGCACATGTTTATTGGTCGTTTTCACGTAATTATTTTTGTTCTTTTTAGGCATGATTTCAAACAGAATATTCGGCTCCAGTCGCATATTTATTCAACAAATATGAGTCTTTTTAAGAAATAGATACGTATATTTTTTCATCGCTTTCATACTTTATAGTACTTAGCACACGTCTAATTCCCGTTGTTTTAAATTATTAATGGTTAGGACGAGAGATCGTTTACTTAAATATCGCACTAATCAATCGGCTTTTCATAGTTTCACATTTAACTTTAATCATTATATCAATAATAATTGACAATTTTGTTTTTTTTTATTCATTTATTTATATAATATATAATATATTATATATATTGTTTTGAAGTTTAGGGATGCTATAGTGTATAAAAATCTAGCGTTACCCACGTAGCAGTATGATGCCAGTAATTAATGCTTTGCTCTAATCATTACTTGATTACTTTATTTTACATACATTATTATACAAGACACCGAGTCACGAGAATATCGCGGATTGGGCGCGAGCCCATTCCCGAATCGGTCACAAAGAAGGTGGGACGAAAGGAAAGAAAGCAAGCGCAAACGTCGAGAAAACTCGGACAACAAATAACTTAACGCTAGAAGCTGTGAGTCGACGGGAAATAAAGATCGATCTTTAGCACCGCAGTGCCTGAGACGACGGCTGGCGGTCGAAGGAAAGAAAAAGACGGGAAGGATAAGAGGCCGTCGCGCAGACGACTTTAATGATTTCTCGTGTCGCTTAGGGGTAAATAGCATGTCGCGCGAGACTCGGGGTCCATTTGTCGATCAGCGAGTCTCAGCGCGACTTGACACATGCCCTACCTTACAACAACTCGCTACCGTACCTTATTTTTTTGGCGAGAAGCGCGACTTGAGAAATCAATTGTTTATCGTTATCTCTCCTGCAAGGAGCTAATCAATTCGTGTGATTAGATAGCCGTTAGCTACCGCTATCTAATATAAATATATGTATGTATATATGTATACGCATACATATACATATATATATATTTTCTTTTTATGTATTTATTTATAAAATTATTTATATAATCCTAACAACGATCAATGACTCAAATGTGGAAAAATATAAAACTTAACTAAATATACACAACTTTTCGGCGCATACAGCAATGCTGATATATCTGTCTCGCACTTTCTACATCATCAACTTGCACTCTGCAGTTCTGAATTCCAAAAAATTTCTGCACATTCACGCATTCACAGAGGAAAAAGAAATGTTGGTATTAATCAGTTATTGTTAATCATCATAGCGTACTTGATTATCATTAGAGTTTTCTTTTCTTATAAACTTTCTTACTCGATTCTCTCTTCGAATTTACATAAAGTACAAACTTATGAAAACCGGAAAAGTTCCGAGAACACTTAAACTACGCTGTGTAGCCGGTGTGTGTTTGTGTGTGTGTGTAAGTTTGTTTGTATTTTTGTGTACATAAGTATGTGTATGTCTACGCACGCGCTATACTGTATCAATGCCAAGATGGATATGTGCTCGCATAATTAAGTAGACACCGATGCATCTCAACTGCGATTGCCTCTCTTTACCCAGTTATCACCGCCTCTTTAGCCCTTCACGACGCTCTCTTTTACACGTCAATTAATCTCTTAAATTAAAATTTTCTACCGTCTCGTTTTTTTTTATTATTTTTTATTTTGGTTACACTCAAGTGTTCGTCCCGACCAAATTACATAGTAGACAAAAGGTACAAGGGCACCTTAAATTCATTTATATTATTGGGCAGAGTGATGCCGCTGTAGGAAGCGACGGTGCTTCGGTGATGTGACAATGAATGTGTGTTTATGTATTCGAATACGTAAGGGCGTCGCGTTTCATTTCTTTCGCCGTCACTACGCTTTGGCCACGCGCGCTTCCCTTGCGTTCTCTTCGTAGCCGATTTTCAACTTAAGTATTTATTCAAAATTCATCGTTTTTTTTCATTATTTTTGCCTTTATTAAATAAAATTTAACCTAGGTGGCTAATTGATTTTATAAATTTTTGAAAATTAACGAATTTTTTAAATCGCTTACACTTTGTACAAAGTACACTGCTCGTACGAATGATACATAGCGCTGTTAAGCTGGTCGTGAGAGAACTTTAACTAAAGCAACAGCGCTGCGTTCGTGACTCATTAGTCTCACTTGCCCAAATATATATAATAGATATATATATATTTTTTTTTTCAAAAATCGCGCATAACCTTTCACATGAAATTTTTATTTACTATACTATAAATACACAATTATTCTTTTGAATAAGGCTCTGTGTTAATTAAGACTACCGTCAATAGCCTTATTATATCGTATATCACGTCGCACGCTCACATAATGATCACGTTCTTCCTTACGAAACTACTATTTCACAGTATTTATAATAGATTTATATTTATATATAAACATCTCTGCCTGGGGCTTCGCATCGCCTCATACAGAGTCCCGAAGAGTCCTGCTTCTTATCACTCACGACTATGAGGACTGTGTTACGTCATGCCCTCCTATCAGATACGGCATCCATTACCATTAGCTTTCGCACGCCCGAGGTTCCTGCCCGGCTTAGCTATCGGTTCAATTCGCAATTATCGCTGGCCCAGCGTGCATTTCGCCGGAGCACAAGATCGGCATTACTCGATTGATTTCGTCACGTGCGTGCACGAAGAGACTGTCTTTCTCGATTCAATCAAACTGCTTTTGACTTAGCAACAACAAATTAGCAGGCGCCTAGTGCAACATTACAGCGACTCCTCGAAGGCAGCCATCATGTCGCTTTGCAGGTTCATGTCGATTTGCCCGGCCATCTGAAACGAAATAAAAAAACCACGATTCTATGGCGGATGCCGCTTCGAAAAATAATAGATGATATATTGGTTTGAGGGGGAGCTTTTGTGTTGGTTGGTTGGTTGGTTCATTGGCCTTGGCGATCGTGAGTGCCGAAACAGCTGCCGAGCAGAGTAATGCGGCTACCGGCCAGAGTATCGGCACGATCTAGCTACAGGTGTAGTGGTTGGATGGATTTGATTTGTTGCTTTCTTTTTTTTTCTCATTAACACTATCAACGTCGATATTTGCTTTACATGGAAAAATTCGACATATGGCTGAAAAATTGGCTTGATGATAAATAAACGTTTTTTTCTACGCATAGCTTCTTTTTTTTATCAACGCGAAATGTACTACATGTTCAAAATACACTAATTTAACAAAAACCTTACTTTCATCAAACCATATTTCATTTTACATACATTAATTACATATTTGGACTTTAGTTGTAAAAATATGAGTTTTACACTGATCAATAAAAAAATAAATAAATAATCTCAAGCATGAAAACATAAAGTATTGAATTGTAAATAAAACTTTAGACGTGCACGTTTAAAATAATGTCCAGTGCCGAATCATAAAGCTCTACTGCATTTACAAGAGACGTGAAAATTTGATCAAATAAAAATCATGTCATTTCTCTCAGAAATCTTAGTAAAAAGTTTTGGAAAATATTTCACATCCCTTCAATACATTTATTATCGATCTGAAGAACCTTTTTTCTGCTTTACGTGCATAACCAAGCAATTTTTTTTAATAAAATAACGTATTGCTTATCCTTTACTCTAGAGAAAACTTGTTGCTTGAACGTGAGATACAAATAATGTTACTAACACTGGACTGATATGTGAGATACTTCAAAAGAAATATCTAATTCTTTTTGTCAAGACCAAAAGGATTATTTTTTGTTGTGCTATACTCTTTGTATTTTGCCTGAAAAGATGAGAGGCAGCACGAAATGTCACACTAATTTCAGTGTTGATCTTCTTTGACTATCAAGCAACTAAGCCCCTAAGACACTTGAGTAATAAATAAAGCAGAACTAACGGTCATCAGGTAATCTCACGCATTAACTTGAAATGCCAAAAAAAAGACAACTGCTAAAGGAATAGTAAGGGTGTTAGGAAAGGGGTAACTCTGGATGCAAATGAGCGTAAACGTAAATAGCAAGCTTGCAATCTGACTTACCGCCTCGCGACGTCGACGCTCCTGCTCCCTAAGCCTAAGTCTCTCTCGCTCCGCCTTTTCCTGACTGGCCGAGTGGCTGGGGCTGCTGCTGTCCGTCTCTTCTTTGCTCATTTCGCCCCTAGGCGTGGAAATCGAAGATGCCGGCGAAGCGCTCGAGGACTCGATCGAAGACTTGCGCGCCTTCTCAAGGGCCGCAGCTTCCTCCTCCTCCTTCTGCCGGCGCTCGTTTTCCAGGCGCAACCGCTCGCGTTCAGCCTGCTCTTTCTGCTGTCTTTCCATCAAAGCCCTTTGCTGCAATAGACCGAAGCTCTTGAGTTCAGAGTTTCGTTCTCGGGCTTCGCTAAAGTTCCAGTATGGCCAGTTGATGGCGCTACTGCTTACCCTATCTTGTTTCTCCTTCGCTTGCTTCTTGAACTGTTGGAAGGCCTCGCTCGTTGTGTTTTTCGTGCTCGTCGCCGCGGCCGAGTGCGGACTCGAAGCTCGTGCCAGAGATGACCATGATTGGTGATTCAGCTTTGGCTGCTCCACATTCTGGAATAGAAAAGTCACAGAGTTGAAATTTTGCAATTCGACAACGTACAAGTAGAATGCTCGCGTGTAATTATTTCAACGAAACAAACGCTGGACTACTTGGAGAAACCATACCTTGCTCTTGAAGGCCGACGCAAAGTTGGACGCAGGATTTTTCGGGTCTGAGGGCGCCGTTTGTTGCTTGTCCGTGAGCATCTGAGAGGCGGAGTGATTGCTCAATGGGGGTATTCCTAAAGAAGACATTTCTTCAAAAAATGCCCCAGCTAGAGTGACAATTTGATGTGACGCATTAGTGGTGATGGTTAGTACAGCGAAATGTCTTATTAGTTACAATATTTTAATACACGCTTACAGAAATGTGCAAGTGCTAGTGAGAGACAAACAATAGAGTTAAAAGAAGAAACAATAATTTAGACTTAAATTGGAAATGTAATAATCATACGATTTAAACGAAAAGTTAACAACATAAGGCGAAACATAGAAGGTACGCTTATAAATAAAATAAAGATTACAATTTAATATTGCCAAAATAGTACAGAAAGTAATAAAATTATATAAATGTCCGCATATCCGCAATAGTCGCAATTTCAGTAATAACTGAATTTTAAGAAAAAGTAGACATTTGGCCAATATGGAACAAAAAAAAATATCAAAACCTACAACCATGTGATTGGCAGAAGCAAAGCAAAGCAAAGGGCTGAAGAGAATAAGAGCAATAGCTGAGGCGAAGAAGACGGCAAGCGAAGAGAGCAAAATAATAGTAATAAAAATATTAATAACAGTAACAGTAATAATAGTAACAAGCGAGATAAGCAAGGAAAGTAAGAAGAAGCGTCCGCCTGTAGGTCGCAGGACGTAAAGACGACCTACCGTCGATCTTCTGCTGCAACTGCTGCTGCTGCTGAGACATGGCAGCTGCCGCAGCCGCCGCTGCGACCGCGGCGGCTTTGTCGTTCTTTTTCTGCAGTTGCTGTTGGATTTGCATCGGCATGACCCGCGAGTGGGGATCGAATATCGAGCCGATGCCCATGTTCAGGTTCATGTTCATCCCGGGCATGCCGCCGTTGTTGTTGAGCATACCGCCGATTCCCGGTGGCGAGTTCTCCTGCCGCTTCATCCCAGCGGAGAAGCCGTTCGAGTGCTGTTGCTGCTGTTGTTGGTGCTGCGGCTGGAGCGCGGAGGCGGCAAGCGAGGTCGGCGTCGTCATGTGGCTATTCTGGAGGCCGAGGGGCGAGGTCACGCCGCTGATCATGCTCTCGAGCTGGCTCTGCATGGCCTGCATATGGGAGAGGCCCTGCGGCCCAAGGCCCATCGCCATGTTGAGGTTGCCGAGGCTCAGACCGCCCGGCATGCCAGGCATCAAGCTCTTCATGTCGCCCGTTAACAGGCCCATCCCCGCCACGGCGGAGCTGTTGCTGCTCGGAATCTGGCCGACTGATTGCTGTTGCTGCTGTTGCGGTGCTGGCGGTTGCGGATGGCCGAGCGACGAAGACAGGAGCGAGATGTGCGATTGGGCTGCTGCGACCGTCGACTGCTGCTGCTGCTGCTGTTCCTTCTTCGAGCCGAGCATCGAGAGGTTCGAGACGAGCGATTGCTCGAGCGAAGCGTGCGTCGTCGGTATGGACGCTGTTGTTCGTGTGTTTTTTTTTGGCGGAGGAAAGGTGCTTTTTAGTAAGATGTCGTGATTCGCGTTGTATCGTGCGCGCGTGAGTTGTGCGAGTGTTTATGTGTTAGCAGATGTGGGCGATAAATCGACATTTTTGAGCTTGTAGTACAACAGAGAGAGAGAGAGAGAGAGAGAGAGAGAGAGAGAGAGAGAGAGGGGTAGAAAGAGAGAAAGAGAGAGAAAGAGTGACAGACTGAAGGGGGTGACCGAGAGATTCAAGTGCTGCGACATTGGTGCTAAAGACGCTTGGGGCTTCCAGAATTACAGTGTAGCGCGTTAGTTGGACTACTTCTAGCTGGCTTCAAGCGATACAATGATTATGGGCTTTTAACTAAAATTTGACTTGTCTAAAGAATGACTATTGCAAGTTCTCTTTTTTTTTTTGTTTGTTGCTAATACAAGTTTGGTACGGTAGAGTTATGCTTTAATTTGCTAGAAACATAACTTTACTAAAGCATAGATGAGGCTACTGCAAATTGGGTCTCAAAATTATCTTAACAATTGAAACCAAACATCAAAACTGATTTTCGCCCGCGTCTGCTTAACACAATTTGCGATATTTTAGATTTAGATAAACGATTTAGAAGAAGAATCTACGTTTGGTTATCGTTACAATCTGCGCTTTAAAGACATATGTGAAGTTTCAAAAAGACAACTAGAAGAAAACGTGAATACGTAATTGTTTAAATACTTATTTTGTACATTAATACCAGATAATAAACTTAAACAAAAGCAATGGTCCAAATATATGCAATAAAAACTTTTTGTTACGTGTAAAACTTTTATACACTTACACGGAATTATGTTTTTTTCATAGTGTAAGCTTTTTGGTAGAATGAAAATTGAACATTTAGCTTCATAAAAATATTGCACTAATTTGTTTAATAAATAATTCAAGAGCATAAAATTTAAAAAAAAATCATGCATAAATTATATTTTACCAAAATATAGTTAAGGACCTGACAAACATGCAGTGTTATTGAAATGAGCTTTTGAAAAAAAAAAATAATAATAAAAATGAAAATTATTGAACAGTAGCCTTTTAAGAGAACTTGATTAAATTAAAAAAATGTTATTTAAAATTTGCAATAGACTTTTTAAAGCATAACCTTTTCAATAAAATAATAAAATACCGAATAATTTAAGACACATTGAAGAAGCGAAAACATAAAGTAAAGCTTTGTACAAAATAAAAATAAATGCTCTGCATTAAGAGTACTACAGCGTTAAAATAAAAAATGAAATAAAAAATCGTTATAATGAACGAGTATAATTTTCATCTGAAATATTTTTTGGAAAATGTATTACCTGTCATCCTCACTTATCGATTCTTCGGCATAATGTCTAAAAAGCGCAGATTTAACGAGAACTGAAGAGAATACGTCAAGTATATCGAAGACGACCAATTCTTAAAACTGAGAAGACGTAATGTGTACAGACGGTTGCAAACGAGTAATTGCTTAATCTTTTCAAGCTCATTGTCAGAGCATAAAGAGTACGTGCGACGGCAATCCTATCTTAATGCTTGCTAATATCCAATTAATGTAAATCCGACAGGTGTGTCTAGCGATTCGAAGCTAACGGTAAATCATGATAGTTCCCGAGCAATTGGCTCCTTTGCAAACGTCCCTACAGCAGCGGACGACCGATCGGAAAAGAGTAGAGCACGTGGCGCACGTATCATGATCCAAGAGTCGAATCTGTACCTAGAGCATTGTACGACTGTAACAGGTCCTGAGGCTGGGGCTGGGGCTGGGTTTGGCCGACGACGCCAACCGAGTCGTGCTGGCCGAGCGAGCCCCCGACGCCGGCGAACGAGCTGACGGCGGGTGGCGCGACCGTCTGAGCGACGATCGGTGAGGTAACCGGTGGCGGCTGCTGCTGCTGCTGTGGCTGCTGCGGCACTGGCACCGGTGGCTGGGTCACGCTGGCCACCACGGGCGGCGTTATCGTCGCCGAGGTCGGCGTCGCCGTGGTAATCGATGTGGCCGCCGCCCCGGTGATCGGCGGATTCGACGGAATCGCCGGAGGCAGCTGCTGCTGCTGCTGGCCACCCTGCAGCGACGTGGGTATCGGCGCCTTTTTCACGGGGGCCGCAGTAGCCAGGGAGGAAGGCCGCGATGGCTGGGCCGGCATCGAGGCGTGGGCCAGCGGCGTCGTCGGCACCGCCGGGCCGGCTCCCGCGACCGGGCTTGCGCTCACCGCTGCGACGCCCACCGGCTGCTGTTGACCCGAGGACATCTGGCTGACCGGGCCTAATGCGTTCAGAGCTGCTGCGTTGCGATCATACAAATGTTTATTTCTCCTCTGCGGAGGCTCTCGGGCCTGGAAAGCGGCGATTGCTCTTCATTTATCGGCAGAGAAAAATCCAATGGATTCAGATCGCTTTCCGCTTTCCAGTTCCAACAACCTTGTCTTAGCGTCATCAAGATCGCGAATTTATCAATGAAAACTAAAGCCGACGATATTGTTGCAAGTGATTACTGAATTTTACGACGGTCAACTAAGCGACAACAACAGCCAATTGGTTCTTTATCATGAGGAGAAGAGCCGAGAGAAAGCTTGCAAGGTGATTTTCAGCGCTTCAAGTTATAGTTTATTAATTCACTATCTTTTACTTAAACGAAACCGCAGGTATAAGCCTACAATATCATTGACTAATTTAGAGTTTAATAGTTGTTTTAGACTACAAATTACTTTGATCAATGTATCCAATTAATATTACTATAAAAATAAAATTATTTAACTTTTCATAAAAAAAAGCAACAAAATGTTTTACAAGCTTTCTTGATATTTAAATTGAATAACTAAAAATTAAATTTACGAAATAAATGTTATTAACTTAAAGAAGGTTGTGTTGACTAAAGTTTTAAATATTTTGAGTATGGTTCAGTTGAAAATAAACTTTTATAAACTTTTAAACTTGAAAATTTTTTATTTGTTTTTTTTTAATACAATTAACAAAATATTAAAAATAGATAAAAACTAAGTTGTGTATATAAATTTTTCTTTTAAAAATACTATTGAAATTGTTAGTAAAAATAATGATATTTATAATGAAATAATTGAATTAACTGTTTAAAAGGTAAGTTAAAAGTTTATAAAATTAATTGAATCGTTTTCTAAAAAAATGAAAGCAATTTATTATTTTATAATTTATACATTTTATTTATTACATTTACAATGCACAACAACATTCAAATCGTAACATTAATCAATAGAGTAAAGTATATATTTTTTTCCAGGTGCATCCGCGACTCTATTATAAAGATTTAAATCTTTAGTCAAACTAACCTTTCTAGTAGCTAAACTACCATGTGACAAATCAATAAATAAATTATATTATGTCTTTAATTAAAGAAACATTATGAGATCCAAATGATTGAGACATTATAACGTGTAATAATACATATACTTTTATCTCTTATGTATAATGTTAGAATTTCATAATTATAAAATATTTTAATAAAAAATTATGTAACTGATGATTCCATAATAATAATAATAATAATAATAATAATAATAATAATAATAATAATAATAGTATCAAAATTGTACTAAACAACAATAAAATATGTAGTAAAAAATTCGTATATTAATATTAACTATTAAAGAATATGTAGTTGGAAACTCATATAAATATTAAGTTCAATTTGTAATCAGTCAGTATGTACGATATAATTATAAATAAATAATTATTTAATTCTGATAATTAGAGAATGCTCTACTAAATGAAAAAAATTTATTTTAATACCTCAAAAGTTATTGCTTATTTAACTTGCATTTGGATATGTGTAATTCTGAATAAGCAAGCAATTAATTATTTAAAAAATTTGAAAAAATATGCTTACATTTTTATCCAAATGTAAGATCTCAAATATTTCAATAAAAATATTTTTGTTCTGTCATCAAAATCTTCTTAAGAGATACATGTACGAATAAAATACTTCCGTAAATATTGCATGAGAAACTTTTCAAGTTTTCTCCTAATATATATGTTCTAATGATATAAAAATAACTAATGTTCATAAATTATAGTATAAAATAAAACTATAACTGTAACAGAGCTATTTTTTAAATATTGTCTACCTCAAAATCCTATGTGATATGTACACATGTGAGTGATAAATTTGTCTTATAAAATTTAAAATTATAAACGTTAAAATACGGGAATAAAACAGCTTCCAAAGATCATGCAAGCTTCCTCTTGAAAAGTTTTGTACTTCGTTAAAAAAGCACCGTCACATCTTCAGGAAGATTAGCGAATAAGTAATGGTTTAAAAAAGTTTACATTCATATTAAACATTAAAATCAATTCAGAACCAATGCAACAATTTTAGTCATGGCTATTAGTTAATCAACAATTCGTTGAACGCTTTTTTTTATCAAACAAAGACATTATTTATACCTTGATCTGTGGGATTATTGCTAGCTGCCGTAACCGCCGCCTTTGTTGCTGGTCCCGTGGAATTTGCTGGCGTTTGGTTATTTATTAGCATATTCCCGGTATGATTTAAGTTTGACGCCTGTGATTATAAATTTCATTTATAGAAATCGTATGCTAATTTAAAGTAAACAGTTATGTTTTATGAAAAACAAGACTGTTTTTTGTACAATTACGTCTAGAAAACTCAAAGTCTTGAAACCTGCTCTGCGATACCTACCGTCGAGACAGTACTAGCCAACGTCGTCGCCGGGGCTGCGACCGTCGATGCGCCTGGCGTAAGTTTCTTGGTCTTTTTTCGAGGCGGCCTGGTGCCTGCATTTCCTGAAAATTCAACGTTAACAAGCCGCTTTAGCAAAATGTATAATTTATCGAGACTATGATCTCTTGAATCGACTAAGATGATGTATCGTTCTAATATTTCTGGATGCTCTAGTGGAGTGCCAACACGGTGTTGCGAGGATACCAGCTTTTTAAAGAATGCCATTAAATTACCATGAACAAAACATAAGAAAAAGGTGTGTGATGTGAGTGCCAGTCTGAAGATTAAATAACAACGAACGTTTATTATTTTCTAATAGATTTTTATTTATATACTTATAATTATATCACTGTGTACAACAATATTAATTTAAATATCTCAATTGTATGATTTTTTTTTATTTTCATGGACTTTCATCTCGAGGTTTTGTATTTTAATTTTTCATCGCCGCTTTTTTCATTTTTCTCTTTCATTATTTTTTTATATTAAAAAATCTTATGCGCAGAACAATCTTTTCCCTTCTCTCTCGTACTCGTCGCTCTACATAAAATGTTTAAATGATGTGTCAATCATTCGCCTATGATTGCGTGTGTTTTCATTCTTTCTTTTTTTTTGTTTGTGTACGTACGTACCTACGTACGTGTAAATGTAATATTTATATGTGTATATATATATAATTGTATTTCATATGCCCCAAGCATATACATGAAGACGCGCGCGCATACACACGCATACACAGCAAATTTTGACACATACGTATATACACCAAGTATATGTGTACTTCCTTTCTCTCTCGCTCACAATTTTAACTAGCTAGTCGGGCGCCCTTTATGTTTTTGTTCTCTTACACTCGCAAAGATGACTTTTTTTGCTTGTTTTCATTCTAAAGATAATAAGTGACAGTGTTTTATGACGACGTAGCCTTATTTAATATGCAAATGACAATGATCGCTTATGTTCTTACTACTATTCCATTTTCTCTCTTCTTATTTCCAAGTTAACAAAAGAGTCGCGAAGACGATTACAAATGAAGGTTTTGCGAAGGATTTGACGAGAAAAGGAAAGTCAAACATTATGAACTACTAGCATTTTTCATTTATCATATACGATGCACTACCGTAATATAATGTTATTAAAATTTACATTAATACAAGTTACGCAATGATTTGAGAACAAAAAGAAAATAATTAAGATATAATTGACAATTGCATTTTGAGCGGCACATACAAAGAGAGTACATGCGGTCGGTGTGCTCGTTAAAAGAAAACTTTTTTACTATTTTAAATCAAGAAAAAAAATATATTATTAATAATTTTTAGCTATTCGTTGACGATATTTTTACTTTATCAAAATAAAAAAGTCCTACAGTTGCAGGGTTAACACACGTAAATATTACTGAGATCGATGGCAAGATATCCTGCTCGATATTATATTTAATTATAATAAATATAGTACACGTAAAATTGAAAGAAAAAACGTCGAACTGAAATTCTACTTTGCAGGCTTCAAAGACAAGTTACTCAAGTATATTAAAAATTTGCAATTGAGATGTATCGCAGAAAAATTTTGATTTTCTTTCCATCAATAATGATTTAAAAGATTATTGAAAAAAAAAATCATATTTCTAGGCACTTCATGATGATGTACATTATAAATGTTAGATCAATTTTTATCTTAAATATCTACTGGATATATAGATCGATTAAAATATGAATATTTCTTATTCATGTAATTTTTATAAAAGATCATATAAACGTGTAAATTTTATATTACGATTATATTAATTTATGTTTTGTTAAAATATATATGTATATATGTATATATTTAAAGAAACAAAAACAATTTAAAATAAAAATAATTTTTAAAAAATCTGAAAATAAATTCATATCGTAAATTTCCTTACAATATTTTATTCTAAAATATAAAATATGGCTTCGTTGAATTATTAAAAAAAAATTAAATAATTGTTTGTTTTAAATAATCAATCTACGTGCGATACAACTCAATCGATACCAAACTCTTTCTCTCTTATATATAACCTGCAAATCTGCTGCACTAAATATGTTTATTTATATAGAAGTAAAAAATAGTTTATACATCGACCCATAAAATTAAACTCTAGACCTCCTTGGGAGCTGTTTTGCTTATTTTAATCTACTTTGTTAAAACTCAAATGGTAATGACGATGTCTTACACAAGTATGTTTAAAAACGTGAGTGAATAGGTCGAAGTGCATTAGTAATGTGTACTTAAAAATACGTGTAATTCTTCTACTTAAGCAATTAAAAAGACTACGTTCCTCTCCTCTAATTCGCAGTGGAAAAAACTTGCATTCTTGAGGTGACTTTCCGCAACAAAACAAGTGGAAGAAAAATTGATCGAAGCCCAAAACGAAAAGTCGTCAAGAAAAGTTAACAGGCGCGCGAAGGAAGAACGCAATAACGCCAGATGCGCAGCAGGCATTTGCACACGGTGGAAGAAAAATCGCGAGCGAATGAAAAGTGCATTGATGCATTCGAAAAAGCCCGGCCTCTCTTAACTTTATATAATATAATTCAGCCGGGAATTTATTTTTTTTTCTGCTCGCGAAGCACCAACGAGATCTGGATTCCTCCCCATACCCACTCATACTCAAGCAGCAGAATTATGTTATTAGCGAGAAAAAGGAAAAGGTGAAGATTGGAGCGTTGCATTTATATTTTCTCGCACTTTCTTTTGTCTTCCAGCCTGCGGCTTATCAATTGATTTCTTCTTGGTCTATACGATAAAACTATAATGCTCGTCGATTACCATCGTGCTTTACATTAGACATCGCTCTATGTTTATATACAAAATTGCGCACGCGACTTTTGCTCTTCAATATACCTATATTTATAATTTTATATAATTTTATATAAATTTATATATCTATTTGTATTCAACGCGATAAAAACATACACACACGCACACATACACAAACGTCAAAATTCATTATAAAAACAAGAATGTGTGGTTAAAAGTAGGGAGTAAGTGAATGAACGGTTGATTGTACAGAAAGAAGTGGCTGTGCACACATGAGAAAGTCAAAGAAATAAAAAGCACAACAAGCCAACGCATTTGAACAGCAAAATGCGAAGTGCGGATTCTACAACGACACAATAAAGAACATTTGTTCACAATACCTATATTCTGAAGTACAAAAGAAATGTTTCCTACTTCAAAGTGCACTCTGAAAAAGGGGCAAATAAGGGATAAGATTGTGCATGCGGGTAAGACACTGTTGATTGAATTTAAAGATCACGGGCTCATTAACTGGTTATGCGATGCTGCAAAGATTTTACACTTGAAGAGAATTGGTGACACGCAACTGAATGGTTCATTTGCAAATTGAAAAAATCATGAAATTTCTAATTGAATTACAGAAATGCGAGGTAGTACTGTCGAAGTATGCTATTTGTATAGGTCAATAATAAAAGCATAATTGAAGCTAATAATAATTAACCAAAACAAGTTTTTGATCTTACGAGATTCATAAATAAAAAATATTAGTATAAATTTCTTTAAGAACTATACTGCAAGGAAGTCATTGTTCAATGGGAACTTAGAAGATCATGTATAAAATTGTATTGAATAGACAAAGAAGAAAAATTGTTGGAAGGCTGGTACAGAAGCTATTTTATCTTGGTTAAAAATTTGTGAGAAATATCTACGTACTATATACCGTAATACTAACATGTCATTTTTTAATAATTGTTCCTATCTAATGCTTGAATTACTCTAATAATTTTATTTATTGGAATCATCGTAGATAAATATTTTCTTTTAGAAATTTTTACTGTTACACAGACATACACACTCTTTTAATCATTAAAATCAAGAGAACTATTGGGGGAACAAAAAAAGAATATGAGGTGTACTCTCTGATTATGTGAAAAAAAACTATATTATTGAGAAATTATGGAAAAGAACACTATAAACAAGATTAATTGTAAATCCTATAGGTTTATGAATCTAACGAAGAATACTAACAGGAGATATATTTCACGAAAAAAAATTCAATCATGCAATCTTAATCTTTTGATTGTGTAATCTAATAGCTATGGGGTTTCTGTACTTTTAATGAGAGCAAAGTCAGTTGTGAAGATCCTGTCTTTATTCAATGCGCTTGCCTAATAAAACCGACTTGAACCACCTAGGTTAACACGAAATGGTTACGCGTCCCACTATTAACATTTAATCACGTTTGGCGTCTGCGTATTAAAAAAGATTTTTTTTTTTAAGTACTCTGCTGTAAATGATATTACTAGGTAAACTTGTACTTGAGTGCAACTTTAGAATTGCAATTTACTTCGATTTCTGACCTTCTTGCATCTTCTAAGTGAATTTGAGTAAAAATCGAGCTAAGCACGTCCAATGTTTCCGTTATTCACTGCTGGTTCTGCCTTTTCTCACGTTTTGACGCATTTCTTACCGATCCGCGTTCATACGTAATTTAAATACGTACGCTCAAAAGGAAAAGAAAGAACTGCATCTTACGAATACATTTTTTCTATATATTAAGATTAAATTTACATATCTTCAACAAAAAGACTGCCTTTTTAGAGCAGACATTTACAAATCTAAATATATATATATAGAAATTAGAAATGTAAAAACAATATATATATATATATCCTAAGTGTATAATGAAAATTCATTTAAACTCGTATAAAACGACGAAAATATCTTGCTTTTTGCTAAACGCAGGACGGGACACAAATAGCCTAGTTTACAGCTTTTTAATTCGTAGTCGTGAACTCGTGTCGCTTGGAAAAGTAAACTTGTCAAGAACAAAAGAGATAGCAAAAAATAAAAAAAAGGATAATTTGACAACACACTCACAAGTGTATACATGCATAGTGGCAAAAATAAGGATCCTCAGGCACACATACATACTCAAACATACAAAATCTACATCGGTTTGTCTCTCTTCTGTGTCACTTGCAGTGTTTAATGGAAAACATTTGTTGTTTTTTTTTATTACGCTTATCTCTGCTTATTGGTTCTCTGCTGAGAAAACGCAAGACATACTGTACGTTAGCCATTCTCTCTCTCTTTTTTTTTCTCATGCTTGCTCCGCTCTCGAATTTTGCACAGCTCTCTTTCTCTCGACGTCTCCAATCTTTAGCTAAGTTTGCGCTTACAGATGTGTACTCTCTCTTAGCGAATGGAGAGGAGAATTGCGTGTCTGTCGCTAATTTTTAAAAGAAGCACACGACGAAGCTTAGCGGAGTGCAAACAATGTGTTTGGAGGCCATTGCGCGTGTCTTGGCGCTTTTTTTGCAGCAGCACTTACGTTTTTTGCCCACGTCCACATACTCTTTATCGTTTCTCAATCTCACTCTCTGGCCACTTTCATCTCCACCTCCTCCTCCTTTTTTTCCTTTTCGACTGAAAAAAAAAAGAAAAAAAAATACCGCGCTCATTTGACACGGGTAACCCATCACGACCACCCTCCTCGTTTACTATCTGGGGTAAAATTCTTGCTCCATTGCTCTTTTTTTTTCTTTCCCCGCCTCATGTCACTCCTTTGATTTTCCTTTGCTTCTGTGCTCCTTTTATTCAACTTCATTATCATCTGAAGCTCATTCTCACGTCAACTCATACACTCTCATTCTTTCTCTCTTTCTCTGATCTACCAGTCACCGCTTTCAAACGATTAGTCGAGATGCACGCCTATACGCATTTTTATTGCTTATTTTAAAGAAGTACATTTTTACTTACTTTAAATTCCGTTATTAGACTATAATTTTAAAATAAAAAGAAGTGTCAAATTACGGTAACCGGATCTATCTAATTGTTCAATTTGATTAATAATAGCTTAACAAATTTTGTTCATTAATTGTCATAATTTATTGATTTCTATTGAAAAATAAAACATTCATTCGTTTGAAATTGAAAGTCAATAAGAATGAATGTGTCAGTATGTCTACCAGCACATTAACATTAGTTAAGCACTGATTGACTTGACGTGTTTTTAATTTAACATCTAATGTAATTATAATATTTTGTTTCAATTTTTAGAAGTCAAAATATATGTAAACTTACATATATATATATACATATATGTGTATGTATAATTTGTACTTTCTCACTTACGGTAAAATTTTTATCATTTTAATATATAACAATTATTTAATTTAAAATTAGCAATATTGCATTTCGACATAATGTTAGTGAAGCCAATGATAGCAGTTATGTTAATAATAAGAGTTTTAAAAAAATATACTTTCAGTTTGTTTCTTTTTGACCTAACGATCGGATATAAAATAAACAAACCTTTCAACAGTATACATAATGAAAACCTTTTTATTATTAATATTGCATTTCCACAATTGTTCATTAGAAGGATGTGAAAGTTTTTTTCAAAAGATTATAGAGCATTTCGCATAAATATATTTTTAAAAAATTTCATGTTTTTGTATATATTGATTCGATAAACTTTAAAAGATTTTTTAATTGTAAATAATTTCAAATGAAAATCTCAAATTAAAAAGTAAAACTCAAAATTTGACAAAAAACATCAAGTATAAATGAATTTCAAGATTAGAAATTAATCACGTCTAAGAATACTTGTAAATAATCGATTATAATATAAATTTTTAATACTAATTTATTACAAAGTTAAATTGCACTAGAAATCTTATTTTCACGATAATAATAATTATATTCGGTATTTTTAATTCAGTTGATAAAATTAAATATAAATTATTTACATGATAAATAGTTTAAAAATCACTACCGTATAACTTTCACACCCTCGTAATGAGAGACAAAAAGAAAGTTAAAGTCAGCTGCAATTTAATTTTCAAGAAGCACTGACTACACAATTTATTCATTTTGATATTAAAAACGACCTAAATAGCTACATTGATCATAGAACACTAGCCACCAATACACATTGTCTGCAATTCTCTCCCGCATGCGGTTGTTCTTCCGTCTGACCCATTTTTATCCTAAATTTTGAGATTATCCCACATTCAACACTCACGCTATCTTTCGCACTTTTATCGTCTCTTTCACTTTGAGGAAAGAAAACTCACTCTCTCGCACTCACTTTCATACTCTCTTTCTCTATCTCTTTCGTTCTCTAACTCTATCAAAGCGCTACCATTTAATCCTAATATATTTTATTTCTTCCTACTCCGAAGGGGCAGATTGTCCTTGACTGGCGTCCACCTTATAGCTCGCACATAACGATGCGAGTACTCGCGCGTAAGACTGCACTCGTTCTGATGTCACATGAAGATTTCCAAGAGTTAAAAATTAGGCGTTGCAATCAATGGAAAAAGGGCAGACGATCAGCGATCCGAAAAAACACACCTTTTTACCTAATTTATTTTTTTCATTTGATTTTTAAATGAAAATAATAAACGATTGTATCGTTATAGCTGTTATACGTTTTGCTATGAAATGGTATTTTTCGGATCGCATGTTCAGCACTACCGATTCTCACCAACAACAGCCTTCAAGCGCGACTGCTGCGTTTAGGTACATCAACGTCACTCTCGTAACAGTAGAAAATTCTCAATAAATTTCCCGTAATAAATTTCATTTTACTTGCCCTATTTCGTAGGCACTTTTTAATTTTAGCGTTGTAACGCAAAACATAAAAAAATAAAGAAAAATAATAATAATATTAATAATAATAAAATAATAGTACTAATAAACATTGCACGTTGTTATTATTGTAATCTCTCGACTGGCACTCGAGCGGCTATATGCTCACCGGGACCAAAATTCTATTTACACTAGACCTAATAACGCATTCGAATTGAAAAGAGAAGCAATATGATGCAGGTCGTTTGTGGGACTTCAAGGCGGCCAGCTATTGCTTCAAAGAGCTACAATTGTAAATCAATTATGCCGGATAATTCTAAGTAAATCTAAGATAAGTAATAGCGTTTTTGCAAATTACAGTTATTATCGATGTCGAGTTCGAATGCATCGTCGTCTAATTTTGAATTAAAGGAGGACCCCATTGATCAGTCTGTAATTTGCATAACAGCAAGTGAAAAAAAATAGGTAAGCGATAAACCTCGAACTAAAGGCTGTCGTTGATTTTTCGAGCAACAGAACGTACCTTCCGATAAACCAACAGAGCAAGAGAAAAGATTCAAATTTTGTAATAAATATGTATATAGTTTAGATATGTAATAATCATTTAAACAAAGTTGGCATGGCATTATATGCATGTGGTATCCTCTAAACACAGTCTGCACTCCACTAGCTCACCATGTTCTTACCGTAACATGTCGATTTTTCTTTTTCATTTATTACAATATAATATTCATATTAATTAAATTAACAGAAAATAAAGGTGGGAACTTCGACAAGCTTCATTAGAGTGCCCGCTTAGTCATCGCACTACTTTGTCTTATGGAAAGGAAAAGAAAAACAATTGCAAACTTTTCGTGCTTGGTCTAACCCACGACTTGAGGTACTATGAAACTTGTCGTTAAATTTCATCAAAAATTGGAAAATACATTCGCAATTAATCGACTATACTACATGTCAATAGAGTATTTCAGCTGGTAGCCAATTTTAATTTGTCTTACGCGACGTATTTTGTGCAGGTTTCTCTAAAAAATACGATTTTTTTTGTTTGACATTGCGCGTGTTTCTTTCGTTTTTTTTATACTTTATTCTCTCTTCATCATATTCACCACGTTATATTGCCGTTAAACTGACTTAACTCTCGTTATATCAGTCTATTATTATTTTGTCCAAAAATGAAAAAGTTCGACTTCGCGACTCAATGCGTGTATCAAAACTTATCTCGGTTGCCACAAAGCAGTCACCAAACCAGGAAGCATGTCACACATTGCATTATGCGTTGGAGCATTGGTAAGAGTAAAGTTGGTAATAGTATTTTAAATAAACGGAATATATATAAATAAAAAACTATATGCGAAGCATCATTGATAATGGAGGTACCGCATTTCATGTCATTATTTACAAAAGAAACTGCGATGATAATGTAGAAAAATTGTCACGACCCGTTTAGCAATGTGCCTTTTTTCATTTAACTATGTACTGCTTTAAATTGCTCCTTTTATACACTTGACTTTAATCTACATGTACGTTTGCATGATATTCGGCATTGCCTGAAGTATAAAGCAACCGAAAAGTAAAAAATAGCAAATTTGACGGAAAAGAAAAATAATTTAATGTATTTTGGTCCAAAGTTTTACTAAGTCGCATGTACAAAAAATTACATGCTCTAGTATGACTGATCATGCTACGTGGTTAGGTGTACTACTTTTTTGAAAAATTGCTTTTCACATTTGATTATGAATCTTATATTTTTATATTTGCATTTTGATAACTCAATTTAGTGCATGTAACAAAAAACTTGTATTATTCGCTACATTCGTTATACGATCAATGAAAATACCGTGTAACACTCGGAAGCACAATAAATTCTAGTTTATCAAAGATACACGTGAAAAATCTACTTTACAACCAGAGGGAAAAAATGACCGAATAAACTTAACTTTCTTCATACGATCAGTGCGTACGTGCATGTCAAACTTACAAAATGTTGTATTGTCCATAAAATTTTCCTTACGAATTGTACAAGAATGATTATTTGCGCTTTTTCTCACGGAAATACAAGTATTCCGAAGAAGCCTTCAAAAGACTGAGAAAAAAAATAAAACGAAGTGTAGCGAATACTCCGCGCTTATTCAAGTCTTATCGAAAATAACTTCGTTATTACTATTATATTACTTTGTTTTGTATCCTCGAGAGTCGCAAAACAGTCGTAGATAACCCCAATAATTCTAATCGCAGAAAGTACCTTTAGCTCGTCTGCTTATGTTATATTTATTTAAATTATTATTTTACGACTACCACTTCGCACGAAATAGTCGAGTTTGCTTTCATTTTGTTCCCAAGTCGTGGGGGTTTACGCGACAACAGCTACATGAAGTTCATATCTAACCTGCTTCGCTGTCACTGGAATCACTGGAACTCGAAGAGAGCGAACTACTGCTGGAGTCACTGTCACTGCTGCTACTGCTTGAGGCCGACAATCTTGATGGTCCACTAGCTCCGCCGGAACCGACTACGTCAACTGATTTACTACTGTCTTCTGCAACATTAAATAATAAAGAAAAGTTAATTTATTATAAGGATAATAATAATAATAGCTAGAAACTATTTGTTTTATAAGTATTTCGCATAAAAACAAATTTGATAATATATTTAAAAATTTGTATCAGCAAAATATAATTAATTACCTTTCTTCAGAGGCTTTTTTGAATTCCCTAATTGTCCTGTGACGTCTTGCAACCTCTTTTCTAACTCCTGTTTCCGATCGGCTATTTCTTCCTTGGATTTACCACTGACTTTTTTGTCTAGACGAGAAAATATCCATACAATTAGATCAGTATTCATAATGAACAAATTAATTGTTTTACTTTTATTTTAAAAGTAAACTCTAATTCTAAGATTGGTTTATCACTTTATTAAAAAATTATAAAACTTACGTGGCTTTTTCCGTAGACATGATGCAACGTAGCTTTCAAGTTCCCTCAACGTCGACGGTTTTAGCGTTTCAAAGTCAATTTCGATCTCGTCAGGATTGGAATCCCTGAGTGAGGGTTCACGCGACTGTATAATGTGTACAACACGACCAAGTTTATCACCCGGCAGTTTATTAATGTCCAAGCTCAACTGTCTCTTTTCGTCGTAAGACATTGGTTTAGCGTTGTCCTCATCCTCGGAGTCGAAGGCTATCGCTGGCGGCTGATTCGCCGCCTTCGTTTTCTTCGTACCCGCCGAGCGGCTATTCGCCTTTGGCCTCTTGGTTGCAGCATTGGCCGCCGTCGCATTCTTGCCTGGACCTCTGCCTTTACCCTTTTGACTCTTGGCGTTAGCGCTCACAACCACGGCTGCGGCCGCCGCGCTGGCTGCCGCCGCCGCAGCCGCTGCCGAACTCGGCGGCAGGTGATGACCTACGGGCATGGCATAAGTTCCGCCGTGATAAGAGTATGGAAATTGCCTAACGTAAGAGTCTAGCAAAAAGAAGAAAAAATATTTTTTTTACAAAAAGATAGAAGAATAAAAAGAAAAAAACTGTCACGCTGTCAAACGATGCAATTTGATCGGATTTTTCGAAAAAACTGCATATCTTGGCTGCAGAGCAAAGGTTGTAGTAAATTAAAGGTTGAAATTACCTGCTCCCATTGAGACGTTTTGTAAGGTAGCACCAATACTGTCTGAGACACCTCGCAAACCGCTGCCAGGTTTCATCAGTTCCTTCATGGCACCGCTGTGACTGCCTACCGTCATGTCCTTACTGTTCATGTGTTTGGACTTGACTTTCTCGGGCTTCTTCTTTTTGCTTTTCTTCTTGCCGCTCTGCTCGACAAGCTTACGCATTTCCTCTTGCATAGCTTTCAACTATACAAAAAATTCAAATAAATTTAGGAATAAATATAAACATCTTAAATTTACCAAGGTAATTTAAAGATAATTTCTGGAGTGTAAACTTAAAAACTGTATGCGACTACAGTAGTAGCTTGATCAGTAACCGTGATACATTACTTTCTTTCGTACCTCTTGTTGTAAGGCAACTAATTTTTGAGTTCGCTCTTCATCGTCAGAATCCTCTGAATCGGATGAATCTTCTCCTGAAGAACTGCTGCCGCTACTATCCGACCTCTTTAGACCCACCATACTACCAACAGGCTCATCAGGAATTTTCGCGTATCTGCAATTTTTACATCGCCATTACACGAGATGTTTTAATAAAAATGCAATTTCAAAGTTTGAAAGCTGGCGAGTTAATTACCTCATTTCAAAAACGTCTTGAAGTTTCTTTGCCATAGCAACGACGTCATGATCAGGCGGATTATATTTGTAACAATTCGTAAATATAAGCCTTACATCAGCAGCAAATTCCGAAGCTGAATTGTATTCTCTTTTATCTAATTTTGTTTTAACAGTGCCCAGATCCATAGGTTTCTTTATGATGTCATGGTAATCATGCAATCCTAAATGTTCGGCATCAACGGGTTTGTAAAAAGGCCATGCGTAACTCTAGAAACGAATGTTAAATTCAACATTTTAGTATCAAATCAATAAAAGTAAACGACAAATAGTTGCGATAATTACCGAATGTTTTTTAGAAAACAATTCTTTCAAAATTTCGTTACACGATTTTAAAGAATCTGAGAGTTTGTCCTTTGATTTACCAGTAACATGTTGAGGCTAAAAAAGAAAGAAATTAAAAATTTTTATTTTTTTAAGGAGCATTGTTTTTACATTAGTAAATATCAAATTTTCGATTTACTTTTAATACAGTTTAAAATCAAATATAAGTATCTTTTATAAAATTTTGTACTTTGAGAAATTACGTTGTTTTTTTTACATTTATATATTTTATCAGAGTGATTTAACATGTGTAATGAATGATAGATGAATTAACACATTTAAAATGTTTTAAAGGTTTAAATTAATTTTAAGCAGTAAACAAATTTTAAGCAACAAAACACAATGATTCGTGAGTTTTGAGATGATAAAAATGAATGTACCTGTTGGGCCATAGCCCCAATCATGGGCATGTTAGCCTGATGATACGGCACCAGGCCGTCTTCTGCTTGCCTCGTCGGCTGAAACAGCCCCATCAACCCCACTGTTAGTAATGTACTGACATGGTTATATATGCATGCACCAAAACATTGTCACATGTATGGTTGATTTAATGAATTTAATAACCCTTTCATTTGCACTTTTATCGTATTTAAAACTTTATAAAATTAGATTTTAAAATACAAATTAATGTATCTTTAATCTATTGATGTACTTTTGAATTATGAAAATGGTTCAAAGGCAGGGTATTGACAAAAATTAATGTACATGTATTTAAACAATTATATAAAAATGTTAACCATACATAATTTACTTTCAGACAATCAAAAATATTGATCAATCAAATGTTACTATGTATCAAATTTTAAAGAGTTATTCTTCCAAGGTTTGAATGATGAAATTATATAAACATGTTATGACTTTAAAGTTGGTGTGAAATATTTATGTACATTTAACTGCAATTTAACATCAATAGTAACCATGATGTGAAATGATTTACCTATTGGTAAAATAAAAAATCATAAGCAGAAACAATTGTAAATATGACAATGTTATAAAAATTTTCATGCTGTGAATTAAAAAATATAAAATGAAATGTAATAAACAGATAAATGTTGAGAACATCACCATTAAAACATTCAACTTACCTTTTTGATCTGTCTGCCGGATTCTCGTCTCGCTGGGATCTTGGCACTTTTTGAATCTAATGGTGCATACATGGGGTCAAAAGAGTTCGCGGTAGGCGTTGTCGTGTCAGCTTTTCTTTTTACTCCTTTTTTCAGTTTGGCGGGTTGTGAAGGCGGCATCACGGCTGCCGTAGGGACCTGTACGCAATCACGTAACAATTGCAATTCAAATAAAATATATAATGATAAAATAATTAAAACTGTTAGAACTAAATTAGGTGAAATATGAATGTTGAAGAGTTTACATTAATAAAATATAATAATAATTATTACTAATCCTTTAAATTTTATCAAACGTGATAAATAAAATAGAATTTTTATTAGCCGCATAAAATTTGTTTCAAAATAATTTACCACGTGTCGAAACCTACACGGACGCGTTTCACAACAACTAGCTTTACCGAACGACAGCGGCTGAATGATGAGTAGCGACGATTTGCCATCTACGTGTACAAAGTAAGAGTTTTCAAGTTCGACTCAAGTAATACATTTTTTTCATTAACAGACACTCAATGTGAATAGGAATTTTGTGCGCGGCTTAATTTTATGACGGCGTGACCTTCAAGTAGCGGATGGTGTTTACAACATCCAAACTACTTTGTTGTTTTGGTATTTAAGAATGTAAGTTGTTAGATATAGAATATACTTTTTTTATGTTTCATTCCTTTTTTATTTTTTATTTAGAAGTAAAAAGTTTGAATTTGGTAAAGAGTAATAGACAGAGAGATATCCAAATCTACTAGATGATGTACATGAGAATGATGAACGTACCATAAAATCATAATCCGCACTAACCTGAGGCGGCACCACGGACGTGTCCATGGTCGGCGGGGCGTGGTAGCCCGTTGCGGGCGGCACGACCTGGGGCGGCAGGGAATTGTGAGCGGCCATCGAGGTAACGCCGGGTATGGCGGTCGTGGCTCCTGGTGGAGCCGCAATCGTCGTTGTGTTGGTGCTGCCTGGAACACCGCCAGTCGCACTAGGCGGCTGGCCGAGGCCCTGAGGTGGCATGCCAGCCGTCGGCGTTACAAGAGGCCCAGTTGGGGCGCCGGCTGGTTGAGGTGGCAGGCCCAAGCTATTGGGCACGCTCGAGGAGACCGTAGTCGTACTAGAGGCCGGCCTACCGCGACCTGGTGTGCCGCCCGCTACTAAGCCGCCACCACCACCGACGGGACCGCCAGGACCGGCCACGCGTCCCACCACGGGCTTCTTGCCCTTTGGGACTCTTGGCACCCGAGGCTGTAGCTCGACCTCTTCCTTTGGCATTTGTGCAACTTTCGTAAGGAATAGCTTCTCTAGAGTTTGTGCCATCACCACGACGTCCTCGCCAGGTTTGTTGTACACGTAGCAGTTCGTGAACATCGTGTTGAAGTCTTGCACGCACTCCTTGCCGCTCCAGTAGTACCTGTTTTCGAGGCGCTTCTTTATCGTACCCAGATCCATTGGTTGTTTTATAATTTTGTGGTAATCCTGAAACAAAATACAATGTTTAAAAATATGTTCATATGATTGAAAATGTGTTTGTCAAAGAGAATAGAAAACTTGATCAATGCTCTTTGGTTTTAAACAAAATACTCACGGGCAGATTGAGCTTTTTCGCGTTCACAGGTTGCTGGAACGGCCACGCAAATTGATGCTTCCATACTACTTTGACCACGCCCTTTTGTAGGAATTGCAGCTGATTGGTGATACGACCCGGTCGATTAGGCGGTGGTACGACCGGTGGCTGGACGATGCCATTCACCGGCTCAACGACCGGCTCCTCGCGCGGAGGCGGCTCCTTCGGCGGAGCAGCTGGCGCGGTCGTCGCCTTACCAGGAACGCTCGTCTGTAGTGAATAATGACAGTTAAAAATCATCTTGCAGATATAAACACATGTATAAGTCACAAAAATAAAAATTATTTTACACAGCAGAGAACACATGATTCGTAATTTATACATTTAAAATTTTGTATCAAACTAGTTTCATGATCAAACATAAAATAAAACATGCGAAAGAAACAGATATGGAAATGAAGTTATGGACAAAGTTTTAATTGAACTTAATGGATAAATAAAGTAAATTAAAAATTAAATCAGATAAATTCCTCTTCTTACCACAAGTTAAAAAGGTACATTTAGATGGTAAGAAAATGTATATTAAATAAAAAAAAGTAGAATGTTATGTTTACTCCACTTACATACAAACATAAATTGTAAAATAAAAAAATTATTGATAAATTACTATGCATGCATTAATTACAACAAATACTTATATTCTAAAAGTGCAAAGAATAAAAATAATAATTTATCAACTTTCAAACTAATACAATGTCAACATAATTTAACACAATCCATAATCAATAAGGAATCTCACCTTCGGTATATTACACAGCCTTTCTCGCTCCTCCACATCTAACTGCAATTCATACACACTCTATTCAGTCAAACAAAAGAAAAAAAAATTAAAAAGTGTTTAATCATCTATTAAAAGAAGAATGTTAAATCTTATTACTAGCCTAATAACAATTCTATAAGCATCAATAAATAGCAAAATACAAGCTGAATCTATAAACATTTTTTTAAAATTATTTTTATATCTAACCAATGAATATATAATTGATCAGCACTATTTTACTTATATTGGAGCTAATATTTTTAATTATTATTACCAAGTAAGAAGTATTTTAAAATAAAAGCAACTAAATTATATTATATACATTGTTTTGCAAAAAATAAATTCAATTTAATATTTTGGAATTTTTACATTTTACTATAAATAAATTTCAAATTTAATTTAATGAGAATGTAATAGAGCTTACCGAATTGTTTTGTGTGATTGAATCCACCTGCTGCATCTTGACTTCCGTGCTAAAATAAAGATTTAGCTTTTATTAAAATAATTTCTTTAAGACTAAAAAGTTTAAATAAAATTCATGTTAGAAACTTACTTTTCTGACATGTATTGTTCATAAATGCTTTGTAGCAGGTAACTGCTGCAGGTTGATAATTAGTTTGACAAGGCTTCATCAACAAATTAGTTGACAGGGATGTATCCTGTACAAAGCATTGTAGTTTAATAATTTATATCCACGATGATTGAACTGGAAGAATCGATGCCAAACAAGCATAACACTGCCCAAATCTACCAAATGGTAGCTGGTTAAATGTCAGCCTTGTATATTGTGGTGATTCTTCAAGCTACTAGCAGTTGTCCTTAGTACAAACAACATCTAAAAAAACAAACAAAATTTTTTATTGTAACATTTTGCAAAGAAAAAAATTTATTATATTAAAAATAAAAAAATTACTCTAATTTATTTCCCTATTTTATTATTGACTAAATAGTATAGTTTTCAAATTAGGAATTTTGCTATTAAAAAAAGTACAAATTTTGATTGTAACAGTATGTTACACAATATAAATTGTATATTATAAGTATTAGAATTATATTGAACTTAAAATCTACACTTGAGTCAACAATAAAGCACCTGAAGATTTGTTTTCTGCTTATTAGTAATTATATTATGTACAAACTTTTGATTAAGTTTTTTTTTTGGATGTACTTAATCAAGTGATGTACAAAATTACTAAATTTGATAAAGTATACTATATAAAAAAAAACAACTGTGTCATCAAAAGCTTGAACATTGTCATTTAACCTTGTACAAAAAGCTTTTGAAATGCAATCAATGGAAATCAATTTTTTTTTTGTCATCCACATAATTATCACAAAATTACTTAAATTTTTGCACAATTTACTTATTTCAGACTAATAAAGATCATGTGCTTACTAAGGAAAGCAGTTAACAAATCTTACACTGATGTAGCACTGTATATACATATATTGATCAAATGAACATCATGAACTATTTGATTGATACAACATATCTAGTTAAAAAAAAAATGAATTTTAAAAAATAAAGTACTGTCTGCTATATTAGCAACGTAGAATTCAACCATAATAATGTAGGAAAATTATCACTAACACGAATATTGAGAACCCTACCTAAAACCCGAGCAAATTTCTAAAACCAATCACAACAGTAGAAGTACACAAGCGGAGCCAGCACTGATGCTCCAAAATGAATCACTACTCCTTCTTCAATCATACCAAAGCAGCTGTATAACCTTGAGTCCCTTAGTAATTTGTCACAAAAACTAGCCTACCTAGCGGAAATAGAAGGAGGCTTTCGTATCGAACGGAAGGTCCATCGACGTACCTCACGGAAAAGCGGCTCTTGGGCCGTGAGTGTGAGCGAGAGAGAGAGAATCCCGCAGCTTCGCGTAGGTTTTTAAGGCCAGGATGGAGGAAGGCAAGCTCCTGCGGCCCCGGGCACCAGCAGCGACTCCGGAAGACCTCGGGGCCGCGCAGCCAATGGTACGTTTACGTGCGCGATAAGAGGAGGCGAGGAGAGAGAGAGAGAGGCTGCTGCGACGAGAGTAGAGTGCCGACGGCCCGCACCGGAGTAGGAGGACAGACACACGCGGGCAGCGAGCGCTGCTCCTCCCACGGTTCCTGGCGAACGCTCGGACTGGGCGAGTGTACTGGCAGCGGGGGCTCGGTGGTGCTTGCTCCGCCGAGCGGAGGAACGTCGCCGAGCAGTCAGCAGCAGCAGCAGGCTCTCTTTCCCGAGCTTGGGTGGGCGAGCGCGCGGGCGCGGGGAAGCTTCTCGAGCACACTCGGCGGCGGCGGCGGCGTGTGGCTGCGGCGGCGGCGCTGGCTTTTCTCTCCCTCGCGCTTCGCGTCGGCCATTCAACATGGCGCACTGGCGCTCGCGCGCGCCTCCAGCCTGCGGCTAGCCGCGCGTCTCGCTTCGCGCTCGGCTCGGCTCGGCCCTCTCCGACTCTCTCTCTCTCTTTCTGCCGTGTGTGCTCGCGTACGTGCGGCGCCCCCCCCCCCGCTCGCCGCTTCCCACAGTGTGTGTCTCCGTGTGCGCGCTCCGGAGCTCCGGACGCTGTATTACACGGCGGCGCTACTGCTTGGCATTGTCGCGGAGCCGCCAAGCCGGACACGCTCCGAGCTTCTATAAAGCGAGAGAGGTCTGCTCTGCTGCTGGCTGCGGGCCGCTCTTGTTGGCGCGCGTGCTATTTACTGCGCTTGGCGCTCTCTGCTCCGACACCGCCGCCACTCTCGCGCCGCGTTACCTTCGAGCTTCCGTAACTGTCGTCGCGACTCCGTTTCTCTCTATCTCTCTCGCTCTTTACCCGTACATCTCTCGCGACTTCCCTATCTCGGCTTGGCTTTTTCCTGGCACAGACAGAAAGGATAAGAGGGACGCGCAAAGTACGTTGCTTATATCGCCGAATAGGGGGGAACGGGGGAGCTACACGTACATGAACCGCTATATCTGCGCCTCGCTCTCTGCCCTTTACCCGTTGCCTTCGTGCTACTAACGTGCCCGTTCCCCTTATACACTCTTCCTCAGCGTACACGTCGCCCACCGGCCAGTATAGTATACACGCATGACGACGTGCCCAATGTGTAGGGCTGCTGGCGCGGGGGGAGAAGAAAAAGAGCTCAGGAGGAAAAGCTATAGGGGGGGGGG
The DNA here is from genome assembly GCA_030522585.1 of Anagyrus pseudococci. NCBI lineage: Eukaryota > Metazoa > Arthropoda > Insecta > Hymenoptera > Encyrtidae > Anagyrus > Anagyrus pseudococci. The sequence goes on from JAPYYQ010000309.1 coordinate 62,200, forward strand.
AGGAGAGAGTACACACGGACAAGGGGGTAAAGGATCGAAGCGCGCGGGAGCTCGATGGGTGCGTGCGAGGGATCCACACAAATGCCATGGCGGCCGCCGTTGCGGCGTCCCTGGGCTCTCTGCGCGCTCCCCCGTCCCCGCCGCGGTGTCCCTCTGTGTGTACGTGTGTGTCTCCCGTTGCCCATCGCACGCGCCGCACGCACCGCGCGAGTGTGTATATACAGGAGAGGCCGAAGCACAGAGAGGCTGCTGCTCCGCTCTCTGGAAGGTGTGTGGCTCTCTGTGAGCAGCTACAGCAGCAAGCAGCGTTGCCGCTCGCTCGAGTAGCTTACTGCTGCTGCTGCTGCTGTGGCGGCTCCGAAACGAGCGGGGGAGGAGCGGCCTCGCGAGGCTTTTCAGTCGGATCCTCGTCGCGCGGGGCCCGTCCTCCGCTCTCCCTGGGCTACCTTTTTTTCTCTCTCTTTCGGAGCGCGGGAACGCTCGCGCCGTTCGAACGTCATCGTCGTCTCGGCTTCCTCCCTCCCTCGCTCCTTTACTTCTTTCTCTCTTACTCTCCTCGATTCATTGCCTTCCAGCGTGGCTCGCGCCACAGCCTTTCGGCTGCTACGAGAGAGCCTCCCGCGTCACCGCATTTTTCTTTGCCGCCGAGCGCCAGAGGGGCAGGGAGGGAGGCCGGAGATGTTTTAGAGGCAGTGGTTGCCTTGGCAGGAGTCTACGACCCCTGGGCTACCGCTCAGGTGGATATCTCGCTCGAGGGGCCTAAATTCGAGCCGGTAGACACTTCTTCCCGCCAACTTTGCTCACGGTGTCCCGACCCCCCCCCCCCCACCCGTTCCGTCGCCGTATAATTTTCGTAACGCCAACCTTAATTGAACCGAATTTCGCATTATTACGGGCTTTTTTTTGTGGTCACTTGACTACCCTAGCAGTTATTTAACGACACTTGAAGCGACACAGAATTCATGTTTCTCAGTACTAAATGGACAATTTTTGGGCTTCCAGATTAATTGGGTTACTGACCTACTTTGAATAAACTAGGTAACTGCTCACACTTGGATTTTATCAATCAAAAATTGAATGCTACAAGCGCTATCTTCAGCTCTACTTGTTTAATTTATTTAAAACTAAGAACTTAGAAAAACAAATTTGTTCATAGATAGCTCAAATTTATTATGCTACCGTTTTAAAAAATTGTTTGCTTTATGACAAACTGAATTGAAAATCAAGTGATTTATAAATTATCAAAAATTTATAATGACAATATAAGCTTCGGAACAGTTTAAGCTACCTCACCGAAACATTTTGATATCTGTTTACTTAAAACATTAAAATTGTTCATATTTTTTTCACCATTTTACAATTTATATTCATTTTAAAATAAAACTGTTAAATTATACTAAATTTGAAATAATAACATTGGTTACTATTGAATAAAAAAAATATCTATACTTGTCTGATGTATCGGAAACATAAAAATAAAGAGTATTGTAATTCCATCAAATATTCAAGTAAGCTGACGCTAGTACAATACTAATACTGTAATCTTTTGATATATATCTAGAAACTATTTATTGTACTGTATTAACTGGCTCATTCAAATAGTGTCTACATAAGAAAGTGTAGTATACAGAGATAATTTGAGGTTATAATGAATATTAACTTTGTGAACATTGGAAGTAGCAGTGTAAGTATTGAAGAATTACCCCTAACAGTAAATACACAACTAATCTTTCCAAAAAGAAAACGTTTCACTGCACAATTGCAGATTCATAATTTCATCAAATAAATGAAATTGCAATGAAATACATACAAGCCAAGTTGTCTTCTGAAGCACAGTAAGATGATTCTGTCCACAGCCTTGTCAACCATATGAAAAGAAAACAAGCCAGCCGAATAATAAGGAATCGTCCGATTAGTAATCGAAGAACCACACGCTTGTACTTTTCAGCCAGTAGTAACAACAGCACCACAGCTCAAAAAAAACATCAGCACTACACACTTATCACAGCCGAAGCTTAACCAAAAAACCCAGTCGGCAGCCAAGTTCCAGCACATCCAGAAGCTCCATCAGCACTGAACGCGCCCGTGTTCTACCTCCACCCGGATTAGTTCGAAAACTGTTGATACGCCTAAAGTATTAAGGTAAAGGTAAGAAGGTAACGCTAACCATGGTGGCGTTGGGCGGCGTGTGGAGCACGTCAGCCGAAAGGGAAAAGTCGGATCGGAAAGGCTCGGGGAAAAAGCCCGCCCCCGTCCGGAGCACGTGCTCCCCCTGTCGGCGGAGAGGAGCGGCTGCTCGGAGGCTCTCTTCTCTCTCTCTCTTGCTCTCGAGTATGGGCCGCAGGTATAAGAGAGAGAGAAAGAGAGCAGCGGGCGGCCTACACGTGGCAACGCCGCGGGGAACTCGGAGAAACGCGGAGCAGCGGCTGGAAGCGGGGAACGGCGGAAGCAACGCGCGCCAAGGGGATCTAGAAAGAGCAGCGGCCGCCGCGCGCACCCACCTTCCTCTGGAGCCGCCAAAGTCCTTACTCGCGGCTCCTGGGCCGCCGGGGCTCGGTCAAATCGTTCGCCGGGCCACTTGTGCGGAGGCTCGACGAGCGGCTGGCCCCAGGAACGATAAGGCCCTCGGCGGAGAGTCAACGAGCTCTGCCGTCACTGCGATCGCTGCACATTCCTCGCGATACCGACGACTGACTGGCCCGCGTTCCGTCGTTTCCTCGTGAACCTCTGCCCTCACCGCCGCCCCTTCCACACCACCACGACCTGTGCAGAGCCGCCGCGCTTCTGCCTCCCCTTTGTGCCTGTTTGTGTGCTACTGCTGCTATACTTGTGTGCGTGTGAACGGAACGTTGGGTTCGATTTGTCGACGACGAGGATAGCGATGAGAGTCCGCGCGCGCGCGTCTACTCCGTCGCATGCGGCGTGTGCCCCGTTGACGCGGATGATGATGATTGTCAGTAAAGGCCGGAAAATTGTTCTGGGTAGTAAAAATCATTTGGTAGGATTCGAGTTGGATTCACTTTAGCATCTTTTCTTTCTCTAATTTTTCAAGTGCTTTTTCAACAAACGGAGAGGCTTGATTCTTGTTTGAGAAGAAGTTTATATTACAACTGAAAAGCTGGTGTAGTATTTGAATATTCTCAAAGAAAATTGTGAATAAATGAACAGCAAAAATAATTTAAGTGACAGAAAGAAGAAAGGAGTATTGAAAAATAATGGTTGTTCACAACACTAGGTTGAGGAATTTGTTTATAAATAAAATAAATTATTGTTTTGAACCAATGTATTCATATGTTCATTTGTGTGCATACAGACACATGTAATAATAAAAAAGTATGAATTTGAGCAATTTCAAGTAGATCAGTTTTTAAAATTTTATTCAAACAATTAAAGTTATGAAAATTACAATTTCTATAAATTGTGCAAAAAACTTCTTGAAAATAGTAACTAAAAGCTACAATTTGGAAGAAAAAAATATAATAAATGATAATGCATGCAAAAAAGATATGTAAAAATGATTAGTTAAATAAAGTCCAAGTTTGTCAGGAAGATTAGCTGAATAAAAAATATACATTTTTGTAAATGAAAGTAATATTAACTTACAATTTCATTATTGAATTAAGTAATAATTTAATAATAAAACTATAAATAATAGTACACTGTAATGTTACTACTGTATAACATGACTGTAGTGAAATGAAAATTTACAGAGTATTATAACAAAATAAACCAATTGCAAAGACTATTGTAAATGATAATTTATTTATTGTACTCCAAATAAAAAGTTTACAATATCAAACTGTAAGTTTAAGTAGTGAAAATAAATGTGTCAAATAGCATCTGGAATAAACAATCTTGAAAAAGGCCTGTTGGTAGTGAAGTAAGAAAAAAAATAGTTATCACAGTTTATCACAGTCAAAGACGACGAATCTCAAATATCGTAAACACTGAAGATCTCGGGATAGTAGGCGCTCCAGGAGTAAATTTACAGCCCTCGATAACTGACGTGAGCAGTCACAGAGATAAAAGGGAGAAGGGAGGGGAAAGCCTATGCTAGTAAAGAGCCTGCTGGGGCTAGAACGAGCTTAACATCTGTGTGGTTGATCTATGCCATGACGCATAAATCGCGACAGTATAGGGAGAGAAGGAACGGAGCAAACGAGACTCCGTGCCCCAGACAACAGTCATCCTTGCACTTGGGTCAACTGACCGTCATTCCCCGCAATCCCCACCGACGCTCCACTGCGCTTATTACACTTTCCGCACCCCCTCCCCGCTTATAGTCGCCCACGCGCGCACGCCGCACACCCTACTTACACGCACACACACGCGAATACCGCAGACATCGATGAGAAGCTTGCAGCTCTTTTGTGCGGCCCGCATATATATAGCTGCAAGCATAACCTAGCCATCGACATTCCCTTCTTTCGGTTTTCAGAGTTTCTAAAGGGGAATCAGCGGCCCAGGGGGAATGAGAGGGGAAGGGGGAGGGAGTGCGCGAGACGAGAAAAACCATGATATGACGGCGGGCGCGCGAAAGGGAATTCCCGTTCTCGCGAGACAACAGGCGGAATCTGTCTCTGCTGTCGCAGCAAAAGGAAGAGAGAAAAAAGGAGGAATGCCAACGGCGCTGGGAGCCAGCTGTGAGAGGAGAGCCAAGACGTTGGCGCGCACTCTCCTCTCCGAAGGTATAACCTCAAAACCGGAGCGGCCATAACCTCTTTACCGGCTTTCGGGCAGGCCGCTCACTTTTCCTCCGGCCCTCGAACCGTCAAGCCCCGCGAAGCCTCCTCTCTCTTTCTCTTCGGCCCAGTTATTGTGTACTTCAGAGGGACTTACCAAGCGTGCGGAGGAGTTGGTCGGGGAAAAGGGGGTATCACGTCCGAGAGACTCTCCAACGGGACTTTGGCCGCCTAAATCTGCTGTCGCGGCGCGCGCACACGCATGCAGCGGCAGCCGTCGCGTCGTCGTCTTCTGTCGCTGCTGTTTCGGGAGGGGAGAGCGTGCCCGAGGGCAAAACGGAACTCCGCGATAAGAACAAAAGTCGAAATAAATAGAGCACCGCTCCGGCTGCTCCGAAGGCCACGACGTAAGCCCGATGACGCTTGTTTACCTCCTCGCCGAGGCCTGCTCAGACGTGTTTTGTTTCGTCGGCACACACTGCACGACTTTTCTGTTTACATCCCAGCACCCGATTAGAATGGTAGTGTGTATACGAGAGAGAGAGAGACGGGGAGGAGAGAGAGAGAGAAGTGTCTGTAAAGCATGACGCGTCTTTCAGGTACCTATGGAAGGAAGGGGCATTGTCGGGGGGGAGGGCAACGACGCGCACGCACGGGGCGCCAGGACTACCTGCATTACCGCCGCATTTCCCTTACTCCCCCCGTCTGGCAAGTAAAACGGCACTCTAGAAAGGGAGAGAGAGAGTCACGAAAAGACAGAGAGAGCGTCGTCCCGGTGTGCGCCCCCGCTGGCGCAACGTCTGCGCGCGCCTCGTGTTTACGCGTATACCCCGCCGCGCACACATCAGAGCCGTATAAACGCCGAGTCTCTCACCCGGCGGCTGCTCTAACGAGACATTACAAACGCGCGACGAGCATCTTCTGCTCCCGCAGCGTGTTATATGGGCTTTCGGCGTTTCTTCACTGAAAATCCGACTTTCCCCGCTTTTTGTGGGCCACGTCGCCGTCGCCTCTGTCCCGTATACCCTTACTCGCTCGCTCTCTTTCTCTCTCGTTCACGCATTGGACCTCTCTGTGCGCGTTCACGTCCACATGTATACACAAACGTGTAGAAGCGTCAAAACGGCGACGGCCAGGTGGAGAAGAGAAAGCGGCGTGGAGAGAGAGAGAAAGAGAGCGAGGGAGGCAGATGAGAAATCGTTGTGGAAAAAAAAGGTCTTTACTTTCGCCTCGGAGCAGGCCAAAATTTTCGGAGCAAAACTCGCCACAGGCGCGCGCGCTCGCGCGTACACACACCTAGGTATTTAGCGTAGGGTAGGCCGGGGGCGCGTGCTCTGCATAGGAGCGAGAGCGCGCGATGAGTAGTGCAGCAGCAGAGTAGAGAGCCGCCTGCGGCAGTGGTTGTGCGACGTCCTGCTTGCGTGTGTGTGTGTGAAGATCCTCAAAGAAGCGCTGCCGGGGACTGCCGTTATAAGCGTCGCCGACAACAACGTGGTATCGAGAGAGCTAGTGTGGCGCGGGAACACTGCCGCCGCAGCTCGAACGCGCAACAAGGAGAAAACGCGTGTGCGACGCGCCGCGAATCCCGATGCACGCGCCGAGAGAAAGAAAGAGAGAGGGAGAGAGACAGCGCGCGCGCCGAGTGAGAAAACTCTCCGGCTACCGCGCTCTCTCGCAGAGGCGTCGAACAAGCGGTGCCGTCCGCGAGCAACTGACGGGCCTGCCGCTGACGCGGCATCGAGCGCACGCACGCACACTATTGCCGCACCGCCGGCACCAAGCGCACGGTCCGATGCAGCAATAGCAGAGCGGCATATACGTGCTGTAGAGCGCTGGCGTAGCGCGCGTGCCTCTCTACAGTCTAGTGTGAGTGTTTGACGCCGAAACGCATGCGTCGCTCTCGTGAGAAACAGAGAGAGAGTGAGAGAGAGAGAGAGAGAGAGCAGAGCCGAGAGCGTGGGAGGCGCGCACACCTCCAACATGGCGATCGGCCGTCCCCTCCTTCGGCCGCTCTCTCTCTCTCGTCGCCCCCGCTTCCGTCCGCAAACCGTTCTCTCTCGCTCTCTAATTAGCCCGACGGCACCACACGACTTTTCATTCGATTCTAGCTCGCTCGATCGCTTGGATTTCCGCGCGTTTTTCTGCAGCCCCCCGGCGGAGAGAGAGCAAGGACGCGCCGCCGCCGGTCCGAAAGGGAAGGAGAAAAAGAGAATCTCGCTGCTGCAGCGAGAGACTACACCTCAGGCCCCGTCCTCGTCCTCGTCGCTCTCTAATGCCGCACAAAGTGAATGGCGGCGACGCGAGCGCCCAGGCATGAATGGAACACACACCTAGCTTCGTCGAATTTGCCCCGTTTTTTTTCGTTCCTAATCCGAAAGACTGCGCCGCCGGCGCTCTTAATACTGGATGAGATGAGATTAGGTTTTATTACCGGTGTAGGATCGAGAATGAGCCCCACTGCGGAGCCGCGCCGTCCGACTCGTGGAGAATAGAGAGAAGAGCCGCGCGCGGGCTGCACAGGGAGACGCGAGCGCGTTTGTTACGAAGCCCGAGGACAACGCGAGCAACTGACACGCCGCCCGACGCCAGCGGCCATTTTTATAGCAAGCCAAAGGACTACTCGAGTAGATTGACAAAACGCCCGTTTCGTCACGTAGGCACACTACACGCACAGCGACGCTTTCTAGAAACTTCCAGGAAGCGCCCCGCGCCGAATTTCCGACCAAATCGACCTCATATTTTTGCAGGAATCGTGGCGAGAAATCCAACTACGCAAGAATAACCGGAAATGCGATGCATCTCTGTTCTTGATGGAACAAAAAAGCAGCAATGGAAAAAAGAAAAAAAAATTGTAATTTCCACTCGTCTCCGGTGGCGCGAGAGACGAAGAGGAGCATGTAGGAGAGCATGTAATTAGATTGATTATTTACTTTTGCATTCAATCTCTCATAGGAAGGTGCATACACAGATTTTCACAATATTGCGTCAACTCGTATCTCTCGCTCTCGTCGGGAGGCAGACTTGGCGCGCACGACTCGAGGATGAGGAGCAGCAGCGCCGGCGAGGTTATTCGTGCACTCTTGGTGAAATTAGCAGGCCCGGGGGTATCGCCGCGAGAGAGCGAGCAAAGTCTCGGCGCGACTGCAAAGTCTCTCGGTCAAGTGCGTACGTAGCGGGGGGGGGGGTGGGCCTCCCGGGCGGAATGGCCGGGCTCCCGGTGCTCCAAGCGCGCCTCGAGCTACACTGTCACAAAACTGGGCCAACGGCCTAACACCCGGCAGCGAGTCCGTCGCGATGTTCCGCGCTAATCCAGCGGCTTTCGGCCAACAGCCGGGAAGTCGAGAAGGACGGTGGCCGCGCGCCAAGATGGCCTCCCGCAACTAGAAGCCGCGCCCGGGTCCAGGCGGCGCCAAGCGCGCGCGCGCGCGCTCGCGGAGCCCCTCGCGGCGGCGGCTGCCGCCTTCCGAAGAGACACCCGCCTGCTGGATACGAGGCCGCACCCGACTCCCGGACGCCCGTCGCCTCGTCCTCGTCGGCGCGGCTGCCCTCCAAACGGTCCTCCTGCTCAAAGTGCCTCGGCCCAAGCGGCCCCCGAGCGACCGCTCGAAATATTCGGCTTTGCGACAAAGTCCTCCTGCGCTGCTGCCAGTCTCCTCGTCCCCCATCTCTCTCTCCGTTTCAGCGCGCCCCGAGCGAGCGCACCGCGCTAGTCAAGCTGCCGACTCTCCATTCCTCTCTCTCTCTCTCTTCTTCCTTCTCTCTTCTTCTCGCTTGCGACGGTTGCGCTTCCTGCACAGTGCCCGAGCGACGGCCTCCTTCTCAACCAATCGCAGCGCGGCTAGCTTGGCTCTAAAGCGCATGGAACTTGCCAGAAGGCCGTTATTTCGGGCGAGAGGGGAAGAGCGTTGGATTGTTCAGAGCCCGCGAGGTTTTAAATATCGACGAGCCGAGAGATAATAATATCGCCGGAGCGAGGACTGATTTTAGATAAGATAATCATCATCAGCGCATTCCTTTTTTTTCTTTCAAGAGCAACACTGATAACGACTTGCTGAAACATTGATTTTAGCTGCGATGATTCAACGGACTCTTGTTTGACCTGGTATTCTCAAGGACGCGATGTTTTCAGCATTCTTCCTACCCGTGAGCTTTATTTTAGTTTTCTTTCTCTTATTATTTTTTTCACCAGTTAATCTGCAATACGGCGTTTTTAATATATTTTGATGATGTATCTGATCGTATGTAATGTGAATAACTTAAAGTTGATTTTGTCAATGCAGGCTTTGTGATACATAATCAGTGGTTTTAAAAATAAGTTACAAGGCGCGATGTAATTGACAGTAAAAATATAATACAAACCGAACTAATTTAAAAATAATTATTCAATCGCGATTACCAAACGTTTTTATAACTAAAGTATTTGATTGGCAGGAAATAAAAAAAATTCAATTTTGTTGTTTATGCTGCACTCTTGAGCAAACAGTCGGAACGACTGAAGTTCACGATCATAGTAGAGCTCTAACTTATCGATTAGAATACTAATTCTCGGTAAAGTAGAAAATTACAATCGGATTAAAGAAGTTTTCAGCTGTTTACGCTAGGTAGCAGCATTAGTTTCAAACCTTGCTTTATTTAAAAGTATTAAAAATTTTATTTTATTTTACGCAAAAAATTACATCAAACACTAGTTTTTTACAAGATAACATTATTGGTTATTCACCTTTACAGCTTCTCTCTTATTATATTATTAGTCAATAAAACAAATGATAAGTCACTGATAACTGTTTTGATAAACAAACAAAAAAAAAATACAAATGACGATAGTAACGCATCGCTTCATAACCTCACTTTCTAGATATGTTTGTATGAAAAAAAAAAATCGGTAAAAAAGAATCGTTGAAGGCACTTTTTAACCAACTCGCTCATTTTTATCTCTTAAAGGCAAAGCCTTTTCTTCGGCTCTTCGTATCAACGAGCAGCTGCGCCTGGCGTTTCATCTGACTACGAGTCGGGATGTCTTCCTCGTCCTCGGACGGCTGGGTCAATGCGGCTGGAGTCGTGGCTGTTGGAAACAGAGGGAAAAGCGGCTGATCGTCAACCTTCGCCTGCTGTCTCGTTTGCTCCGATGACGTCTCCAGCGACAACACCTCCATCTGTCAACGATAAGGTATGCCTTTTTTTAAAAAATTTTATAACTCGATATTTAAACGTTTGTATTTTAATCACTGTTTCATGCCTTGTCGCTTAAAATTTGCTGCAACAGCTCGTCGTATTTCTCCGGTCCGCCAAGTTTCTCGATAAACTCGTTTATTTTATCGTTCAACTTGTTCAACGTCGCTATTGGACTTGTACTCACGGCTGTTTCTTCAATGACAGTTGGCTCATTGTCCTCCTAAAATGATATTTCAAATAATTAGGTTTTTATCCTGTTTAAAATGTTGACCACAGCCCACCGAAAGATAACCCTACCTGAAATTTTTGATAAAATTCCAAGAGCATGCGCCCAACGTTTCTCAGCATCTCCTGAACCTTGTCCAGTTCCGCTATAGCTTTCTCCTCCCTCACCTTCTCCTGCTCGATTTGCTTATTCAGCCTGTCCAGCTGCTCTGTAGCTCTAAAATCCCAATAATAAAAAAAACCATGGCGGTTGTACGATTCTCGCGAAATAGCTATAATACATAATACTAACTGATCGGCTTCCTTAGTCTCGGCGAACTTCTGCATCTCGATCTCCGCGGCGAGCTGCTGCCTCGTGCGCTCCAGCCGTACCTTCTCGTCCTCGGTAGCCAGTCTCATGCGCTTGAGCTTGTCCCGAGTGGCGCGCTGCGCGAGGAAGCAATCGAGCACGTCCTCGGTCCGCGAGACCCCGGTCGCCGCCCTGAGCTTCGCGAACGTCCCCTCGAGCCTCTCGAGCTCGCTCTGACTCGGCCCGGCTGCCGCTTGCTCCGGCTGGGGCGAGCCTCTGCCCGACTCGTCCCTCGTCGACGGCCCGAGCCGCGACGCCGCGAACATGGCCCGCTCGAGGCGCTCGAGCTCGAGCTTGCGCTCCTCGACGCGTCGCCTGTACTCCTGTATCGTGCTCTCGCGCTCCTTGCTCCTCTCCAGGGCCTCGGCCTCCTCGCGCGTCAGCGTCTCCTTCGTCGAGTCCCTCAGGCCGATCGCCTCCAGCTTGATCCCCTGAGCGGGCACATACGAGCGTATCAGCCGATTGTCTGTCGCGCATAAATATATACTCCACCTGTAGTCGGACGATCTCGGCGTCCTGCTCGCGTATGCCCTCCTCGAGGCCGTCGAGGCTGGAGCCGTAGAGCGAGGCGTCGGCTTTGAGGCTCGCCCGGACCGCGCGGTACTTTTTCCGCACCGTGTCGGCCTCCATCTGCATCACGCCGACCCGGTGCAGCTGATTCTCCAGTCGGACTATTTGCTAAACATTATACACGTGTTATTGTCATTGTCGCTCGCTGGGGCTATAGCTCTATGCTATAGAAACCTTTTTCAGAGAGCCCGGCGTTGGCTTCATCAGCCCCCTGGACTTGCGGCTCTTGCCGCTCATCAGCTCCTCGTACTGTCGCAGCAGCACTCCCAGCTGTTTTTCTTGCTGCATACACACAAAACGGTTATTCGGCTGTTGCATTAAACGCTCTCTCTCTCTCTCGCAAAACCTCGTTTGACAAGCCGAAGACGAGGACGGATGTGTTCGATCCAGGCCGTTCAAAAGTAAGACACAGGAGGAATGGGGAAAAAATCAATTTCGAGGATCGTTAAAAGCAAACGAGCCGGACATGCCAAGTGGAGAGTGCAATTAAAGCCGGGAGGGCGTACGCGAAAAAATCTCCACGTTGCAGCTAATGAAGCAGCGAGTTGGGAGGGGCGAGCATACGTGCCTTGATGCTCTGGTACTTGACCAGGTCGAGTTTCTTGCGCAGGCGAATGTTGTCCTCGTCGAGCGCGGCCACGGCATCCTGGAGGCTTCGCTTGCGCGCCGCTGCCGAGGCCTCCCGGCTGAGCTGCGGTCCAGCTTGCTCAGCTGCCGCGGCAGCGATTTCCGCGCTCTGTATGACCGAGTACGTTGTTTTAACGATAATGGGTGTACGTTGGAAAAAAATAATGATCGACAAGTTAAATTTACGTTGTTGGCTTTGGAAAATTCCATTTGCAAGTCCTTGACTTCTTTTTTGAGCCTGCCGATGCGCTCGGCGTTCTCCCTCTTCCTGGCATCGCCTTCTTCGAAGTTCGCCTTGCGCTGGCCCTCTGCAACATCGTGTGCGCGCAATGTGTTAGCCAAACTTCGGCAACACGTGTCGACGCTTTTAAAAAATAACGGCCCGCGATACGAAGTATGCGCGTCTCTCCCGCATGTTTCGTCAAAAAAGTTTGCAATTAAAACATTAACTCGTTTGTCACGGTCCGTTTACGACTCGAATCGATAAAATAACGTTCTGAACCTGGATCGTTACGACAATTTTTGAATCGATAATTCAAAGCTTACGACGTCTCGTTAAAATTATATAAACCCGGGCTAATTGCGACATTAAACGGCTCGCACCGAATGAACCTTTGGCCAACGATCGCATTCTCGATACCGTTAAAGAAAAATCCTCCCGGTCAAATGAGCTGATTTTCCCATGCCGAACGGCGCCGGTTACCGTTTTCGCGTCACGGCTCGCGACTATGCCACGGTGGTGGTCCATCAAGCTGCTCCGACCAAATTCAGCCGGGGCAATTAAAAGGAGTCCGCTCTCGTTTCCACTGATAACTACCTCTTCCCCCCTCCCCTATGTCGCTCGATACCAGCTGATCGACATTTAACTTTTTCGTCATCATCCCATAGCTGCCAGCTGGCGTTGCGCGGCCTTATTCGGCATCTCGCGGGCACGCTCTTCTTGCTCGCCCGGACCTTTAAGTCTCCCTGCTCGATTATACGGACCGCGACGATGCGCCTGAGAATTCAGCGGCTACACGACGGTCATTATACTCGGCTCGAATTCTTGAAAATGCATCCGACGCACGAGCGCGGACTTTAAATTCTGCATTCTTTTTGGATCGAGTGCGGCTTGATGGAAAAAAAAACGACTCATTTCCATGACATTTTTCACGCTATTTGGTCATGGGGGGATGTCAATACGCTTTTTGCGACGCGTTTCAGCGATTTCAATGAACGTTCGCGATCGGACTTTTTTATTTCACTTGTATATTTGGTTAAGGCGATAAATACGAGTCTAACGCGTTATGCTAATCGAAATTACTCAAAATTGTCGTTTCAAGAAAGGCAATGCGAATTTGGAAATTTAAAACGACCAACCTGATACTTGGATTTTCTTTTTGATTTCGACGATTTTTTTATTCAACGCGTTCAACTTTCCATTGCGAGCCACGAGATGTTCCGTCATTTTCACGTCTAAAGAACTGGCTACTCACTAACAATATCGATCTAATAGACGAATTGCCTTGACAACCCGCGCTTTATTTGAGGATACAAAATCTTGAGTGTTTATGAGATGATAAAAAGAAAGGCCTTATATACGTGTTTGTTTCTTTTTTTTTACATTTTATAATCTGGAAGCAGGCATAAAAATGTTTATTAAAAGCCGTACACTGAGAAAAGTGTTATAATAAAAATTGTTAAAAATGTAACAAAAATTACTATTTTTTTTAGTAAAGTGGAGATCCACTCGGCATATAGTAAAA